>KN889355.1:0-11332 GCA_000934455.1 Apostichopus parvimensis | reverse complement strand
ATCCTGTATACATGAATTATCTAATATAGAATCAAACAACAACCTCTATAAAAACTACTACAATTTACTCGTTACAAACTTTGATATTATTTATTAATATAAGGTGGATACACTCTTGACGTTATAAACTGCATTTTAAATTCAAATGCAATTTACAGTACTCTCCTTTGCCGTAGTTATAGTATATCTTTCTTTCTTAAGAATCTCTAGTAACCTCCGAATTCCAAATGGATTTTTAGCCCCTCGGCAAGATTTGATGTATTTTAACAGTTTCTTTCCAAATGTCTACGTCTTCAAAAAATACTGGCAGAGTTTCATTCGTTTTGAATGTAATTACCTGATAAATCAAATGTGCACGGTATGTCTCCTACAGTTATCATTTCATTATTGTGCGTAATATAAGCTTACAAATGAAACTTTCTGCAACGAACGAGAATTTATTGAAAAGGTAATACTCTCTTATTCCCAATAGTTCTACAAAGTATGTCCCTACTATTAAAACTAAAAAAATATTCAAAATCCGAAGTTCAATTTTAATTCAAACTAAGTTCAGTTTATCAATCTGTATTCGTTCACCATATTTCCTAAAACTTAATCAGCATAATATTGGAGCATTATTTCATTTTTTTTTATATTTAAAAGCGTGAACAACTTTAAAATAAGACTAACAAGTCACTGCTGTGAATAGTATATGGTAGTTCATATATTTGTTTCCTCAAAATTATCTAGACTACATCAGTTTATTCTCTTTGTTATAGCAAAGTCATGAAACTCAATAATTTGAATCACTGATCCGTTTGATACTCGAAACATTTGAATCACTTTATTACACAATTGGGTCCTTTAAGAAATTAAATTATCAGGATTTTCATAGGTAATTTAAACTACGCTATGCATAATGCGCATTTGCGATCTATTGAAGCCTCTAATCAGCAAACATACCTCAGTTAATTATCATGAATTGTGTATACCAAAGATATACTAACTAAGTTTTTTTTTAAACAAAGTACGTCTCACCATTTCATGTTCATATATTTTGAATTTAACATCTTACTTCTCACATCTTAGAAAACTAGCAAGACGCAGTTGGTAGACTAGTTTCACAAATATTTGACTTGTCTTTGACAATTCATAGCAATTTTAAAGTTTAATTTGGGCAAATTTAATTATGTAGCTACAACTTGTAGAGAACTTGACATCGTTCAATGTGACTCATAATTCAGGAGCAACTGTAGTTTCTGTGACTAGAAAAAGACAAAAACTTAACTTTATTTTACTTTGCGATTACACGGTACACTTGTAACTGCTTTGTGAATAATTTCTTAACGCAGTCTTTCTAAGATAAACTTAATTTCTTCATACACAGTATTGTATTTTCATTGTATTCTGTATAATTATTGAGTTCATATTACACTGTAATGTGACTCTTATCTGTACAAAAGTAATTTCCCGTTCTGCTGTTTCTCGCAAAACAATTTTCAAACTCTAACACAAATATTTAACTCTTGCCAAGTTTTATGATTTCATATTTCTATAGATATAGATGTGCTCAATAAACATAAAGCACAGAGTGTCTCAGATTTTGATAGATTTTTGCCTTCCGTGAAATCATCTGTGCGGTTCATTTGACATGAACCTGCCAACAAATTCAAACAATTTACCAAGGTAAATAAAGAAGTAGTATTCACTTGATATTATATTAAGACGTTTAGAAAGGTTTTGTCGACTCTGGAAAATCGTTTACACGTAGCTACTTTAATTGAAGAAGGCTCGGAAAATCATTTATTAAACAAAAAGTCTTACAAAAGTCACTAGTCGAAAATATTTCAAAATTTGTTAAAGTTTTGAGATTTTACCCTATTTTCCTTTCTTCCAAATAGAGTATTGCTTATTAAATTACACAAGGGGATTGTTTTTGATATAATGTTAATTATTTTGAGTAAAAGCACATTTTTGTTATTTTGCACACTATTACTATATCTCAGCCAAGTTAAATGGTATGCCTCTCGCATCTTAAATTAGATCAATTCAATCCGACATAAACCGATCGTACTGTTAGATAGCCAATTTATAATTCAAACTCACATCGTATGAATAGACGATGGAGGGGATGTAAAGGTTGAAGCGAAATTTATATCATTTGAAGGACATGCTTAAAATATAAAAAATCCAAGCATAAATTATGTAGTTCTAGATTAATAACGATTCATTTACTAATTATACCTTGGGTGAATATGACCTTTGAAAATGTTTACTTTGGAAATTTTAAAATTCACCCTACAATGTGTAACGATGACAACAGGAATTCACTGTTTTTCTCTGACTTGTGTGAAACAATTTGCTCACTTTATTGAGTTAGTACTAAGTGAAAGCCAATACTAAAACGTATTTCTATATCAATTCTTAACGTGTCGCAAACCCATGCAAACGTCATTTCACCATTCCTTTTCTGTGGCTTCCCCGATTACATACAAATATAGGTACATATTGTTGCCAAGTTTTTGTGTATACATTTTCATATAGCACAGGTTACAAATAACAAAAAATATGATATGTTAGGAAACGATGATCGGTATTCCATATCCCACTGGATGAGAAGGAAAAACTAAACCTGTTATTCCTTGCTAGATATGTTTTTCACTCGTAAATTTTATATTCCCTGTTTTCATAACCTCATATCTTTATATTATTATGTTTTTTTTCTTATGATATATACGTATAAGATTCAAATACAATGTTGAAACATACATTATCTGTTCAATTATCCCAGTCAGTTTTTGTTTTAAATCATTTAGTTACATTTTGATATCTACTTGTTTAAATACTCTTCTAGTAAAAGTTACCTTATGCAAAATCATTTGTTAAAATATACTAAACATAATGCATTTCGCTATTACACTAAGCTAGAGTGTAAATAATATACCATTTTAAATTTATAATAGCTGTCACGCCTTACTATGACATTAGAAGTAACTTTGAAATCCACTATTTGAGAAATCTCGCAAAATTTTTTATTTTCAAAACAAAATAACTTCCACAAGAGTTTGTTGTTGGTAAGCCTTAATATGCCTAAACATTAAGATCACGTCTGACAAATTTGAAAATATAATCAAACAGATATGTCTCTCATCTTCTTCGAGGAAGTAACATTATCACAGTTCTTAATACTAGAATGTTATTTCCTTGGTTTGGTTATCACAAACTTACTGCCAAAATACAAATTATTTGTTTATGCTGTCTCAAGTAACTAGCAAATTTGACTTGTCTTAGACAACTGTCAAAACCATAAGTAGATCAATATTCTTTAGACAAATGAGCTTCAAATTCTCCTTAATATCAGTTTATTTTCTTCCATCGCAAAAACAGCACATTTTTAAGATACAATGTTTAGCCAACGAATTAGTTTTGTTCATTAAACCATCCTGACCCAGCGCCCCTTAGGAGGCAGTGTCTCCAGTTACTCCCCACCCCCAGTAACAGTATAATGACCAACCTATGTAATTTTACTCTTAAATATCTTCCGAGAAAAAATGTTTTACAATTTACTAACAGATGAATAATTAAATACACAGTGTGGAATATGTTCACTACCATATGCACGGTATTCCGTATTAAAGTAATATCTAGTATTTGTTTAACCTCATTTACATATTATACGTTGGATGTATTTAGTGTTTTAAAGGATCTTTAAAGAATTGTTTCAGATGGCAGCTCGTAGATTCGCTATAATGATTTCTTGTCTAGGAGGGTAACACGCTGTCGGCGAAATAATAGCTCAATTAAATAACTCTGTACATTATTCATTAGTGTCTGCGTAGATTAGTCTTGGGGTAAGAGCAGTTTTAATTATCAAAATTGACTTTTTTTTAGCGTCGAGCAATATATATAATCAATTTTTACTAAATAATTACCAAGCAACTTTTGTGAACATAATCTTTTAGACAATCCGTCTAAATCACAAAACTGAGCACAAACTACAATTCCATTAGCCGAACAGTTTCTTCTACGAAAGATTGATTTCTGTTTAATTTTTTTGGAAGCCATCCTACATGAACATTCATCAATAGAACTATTGGACATTTTGCAGAAATATAAATTCGTCATCATTTTCATGATATAGCAAACTATTACTAGTTAGTATATAAGACCACTTACGATACTCCCATTATACTTAATATTTGATATTTTGTTAATAGTATAATATTATATATAAAGTTATCAAGTGCTGAAAACAACAACAATGTAAATCAGAGAAAAACATCGTCCTTGCTACGAGCTTTACTCCAAGCGCTGTATGTTATTGATATTTCTTAAAGTTTTTAAACACTTAAAATGTATGTAATGTCTAACCTTAAGTTGCAAAATGTAAACAGCTGGGCGTATCCTTTCATGTTCTCGAAAAATATCATGTAGTCACTATAAATCCAAAGAAGAAGAATTTATTGCTGTATATACCTGTAATATTTCAAAGTTCCTCCCAATAACAAATGTGAAATACACAGCGTATAATGTGAGGAGAGATATATCCAACATGTATGACACGAACAAAGAAAAGAAAGTTGTTTATGTTTTGTCTGGTCTTTGTTCTGGTAGTAAGTTGCCAATCATGCATCAAAGTGATTCAGTCTTCCTGTAAAGGTTTGCAGGTCAAAGTTTGTCTTCTGATATCTCTACGTGAAGGAATGATTATTTCTGATAACGTGATAAACTTCGATATTAGCTGATTGAAAGTGAATCATGTTTGATATATTTTAATAAATGTAAAGTGAATCAAAAGGGCTGAACTGCAGTAAGGTTAAGTACATGAGATAAGACGTATTCCGTGACTTATGGAAGTAAGCGTGAATTGAAGTTCTGATATAACCAAAAGAAACGAACGGAAAGAATTTTGACCCAGAAGACCAAGTTTCCATCATTCTGTAACTTGTTTTATATAAACACCAATATAATTCATTCTCTAATTCCAATCTATATAGGTAGATAATTATAATATTAATTAGAGTTACATTTATTTTATTTACAATACAGGTTGTTGCAAGCGTCGGGAAACAATCATCAGGTAGGTCAAATACTTACAGTACTCAAAGTCTTACTTTTGAAAAACGGTAACCCTTAACTAATAGTACCGACAAACGGCTGACGGTAACAATGCTAATAATGGTTCAAACAATCATGCCAACATGCATAAGGCTTTATTTCCCAGTCTTGCTATCATTCATGAATAATGTTTATAATACCCTAAACCACTGTAAGGCTGATAACGTTTTCACTGCATTCAAGCATGTCTAAACGTTGTATGTATTTTTGTCGCTTACTTAGTCAATACATTTTGTTTGATGTCAAGTGTTCATTCTGATCGCTTGGAACTTAACTCTGTTCTTCATTTTTCCTTTCTTTTAAACTTTATTCGTTTTTCATTTCACATCGCTCATGATTGCCTACGTTTTTATCATTGTTTGACTTCTTTATTATAGCAAATGAGACGTATTGAACAAACTAGCCGGATGAACAAGTTTTTCTTATTCGACATTGATATTGAAATAATATTCACATTCTTCAAACAATGTGGAATGCGATTTATTAAAATTAAAGACAAATTATTCTAAACATTTTTTGGTAAATTTCATAATATCAAAATGACTTTTGTTATTAATTTTCACACAGGTTCCTCATACTTTGTTTTTCAACAACCTGAATACCCAAGAGATTGCAAGGAAGTATTGGATACCTGCTACTCTACCCATAATACATCTGGCGTGTACCTCATCAAACCAGACGGATACACAGAACCGTTTGATGCTTACTGTAATAATGAATTCAATAATGGTGGATGGACGGTAAGCCTTACTGTGTTTCATTTCAATTTACATGGAATGTCATCGAATCATCTGTTTTGTAATTTATTATCATTCATTATTATTCTTAACACGTGAATTAATGTTGACTTCAGGTAAGCGTAACAGAAACATGTATGGAACAGCAAACATTTATTTGGCATTACCAAGACATTCAATCAATACTCCGATCAGAAACTTACGCGTACACATTCGTTGGATTCATAGGTTATAGAAGTAAGAGTTATGATGCTACAATCAAGTTTAATAGATGAAAAATGGAACACTGAAAGTCGTAAACAATATAAATTTAAGTGATAACTTTAATTACATTGCACTTGTTTAATAAGTGCAATGAGTGATCATATTCATTAAACATTTTTGCTGTTGATTATACCGAGACAAGTCTGAAATAACTACTCATGTACGATATCTACTGCAGGTGTTACAGCGGCGGCGACTGGATTCTGTTAATTTTAATAGGAATTGGCAAGACTTCAAAAACGGCTTTGGTTTTCTTGGCAGTGAGTTTTGGATTGGAAATGAGAAATTAGCTTTTCTAACGAACCAAAAAATATACCAACTGAGATTGGAGTTTGAGAATGCTGCAGGACAGGCTTACTACGTAACATATTACCAATTTCGTATATCAGATGAATGGGGGCAATATCAACTCTCAAGTGTAGGAACGTACGGAGGAACAGCAGGTGAGTCAATTTTAAATGGTGTGACTCAATTATATAAATAATAACAATCAACTAACAAATATGCAAATATACTTTCCTATCATAAAATATTAGTTACTCACCGTTGGTGGGATGGGTGGGGTGCTGACTTATGCTTTGTGTTTCGGGAGTCATTATGCTAGACGACATCATAAATCGTCTTTTTGATACAAAAGCTATCCACCCAGATTTTCCTCTTCACATATTTTTTTTTGTCAAAATGATCCCAAACTACATATCTAATCTATGGCATCCATATTGTTAAATACTGAATTGCATGGTCTATCAAGTCATTCCAGAACATAGCATATCAGTGCAGTTTGAACTATTTATACTTTTCCTCAACGCAGTCTCAGGTAAAGGGCAATAGCTTCAAGATTAATTTTAATTTAACACATTAGTTTAGTAGAATGCATCACTTCACTAGTAGATCTTCTACTGCATGTTTTACAATCTTTCTTCCTAGAATCTCATTTGGAGTGGTGTCCAACGAATCAGGTGTTTTCCAACGAGACATGTGAGAGGACGTGCGATGACCCTGACACATGCATTTCTTCAACCTCTCGTACAGAACTAGAGAAATGTGTTTGTGTTGGTGATTACATGATTCAGGGTGAAGATTGCATTCCTCAGAACCAATGCAGCTATTTCGCTGCTGACAAGGGGACTGTATTAATGGTCAGTATAGTCATAATGTTCTTTTCCCTTTCATTCTTTACATTCAGGATACAAAAAAGTTGTGTGAACAATTTTCGACAATACAAAAATGATAACCACTTTCATAATGAAAAGCAGAAATTACAACTGCCCAATGCTTGATTGACAGTTTCAAAAAGAGAGAAATGTATGGAAATACTAAATTGCATTGCAAGTTCCTATATTTTCAAAACATTTACGATAACTAATTTACTGTAATGAACAAGACAACATAACTTTATCCCATTAAAGGCACAAGATATCTGTATGAATAACCATAGTTTATGTCATTTGTGTTTTTAATGTTTCTTCAAACAGTTTCTTTTACCGGAAACAGAATTAAATTGATTGTGTCCTTTTTATTCATACTTTAATCATATTTTTTTCCTTATTTAGAATGGTGAATTTTTCCAGTAGTCTGGTGAGACTCAGTGGTTAATTCAGAATAACTGAATTAATTTTTCATGACATTCTTTTTAAATATTTCCCATTAAATTTAGAACGGCGAGTCTTACGTCAATTCAGATTGTACAAGAAGATCACATTGTAGCAATAACCAACTTATGGAAGAAGAGAGTTACCACTGTAGTGGTGACGCAACTTGTGATGTCAGAGATGGTGTTCGTAGATGTTACTGTATAGATGGCTACGAAGGAGACGGTGTTACTTGTACCCGCGAGGTTGTCCCAAAGGATTGCCAAGAGCTTTACGTTGATGGTAGTAGTGATGGAGTTTACACCATTTACCCTGATGGTTGGCCCAGCGGCATTCAGGTTTACTGTGAGATGGAAAATAACGGAGGAGGATGGACGGTGAGTTGTGCACGAACATTTGATACAGTGCAGTGCCTTGTATCTGAATTCATTTTGTCTGCAAAAGTGTGGAAGACACATAACATATTTCTCACTTACTCCTGTTACATGTACATTTCTGTTTACACTCATAGGTCATTCAGCAACGATCAAGCGCCGCTGTTGATTTCTATCGTACCTGGGCTGAATACAAGAACGGATTTGAACATCCTAGAGGTGATCATTGGCTTGGTAATGATTACTGACACGCAATTACCAATCAAAAAGAATACAGTCTCCGGATAGACCTAACCGATTCAAGCAGTTCATCATATTACGCCCTCTATTCCTCCTTTAGCATAAGTGACGATGCGGACAAATATCGACTATTTATTGGATCATATAGTGGAAATGCAGGTTAGCATTTTATTTTAATTAATATTTTATGATATATTAATTAAAAGTCATGGTTTATTTGGTTCTAATTCCAACAATACAACTTACAATTATCTAGCGTCATACCTTCATTGTGTTACATTTTGTACTTTTCATTCGACTGCCAAATATTGCTGACGAAGCACTTACTTTGTCAAATTTTAAACATGAAAAGTTCATTTAAAAAATTTAATATATACAATTCATGAAAAACTAGTAAATACGCTATACTGGCATTTTATTTCTTAACTTTTTCACATTGAACATCATTCATATAAAAAAATAATAAACTAAGAAACATATTAAAAATACATACATATACATATTGTTTAAAAATTTCGATCAACTTTTTATGTTTAAATTTTTGACAAAGTAAGTGAGAAATTGCCTAATTGTAGCCACGCAGTGACATATTTATATCTTTAAACATTCATTTGTGATCAGTCTGACTGACAGTGCTAACAAAAGAAGGTCATTGCCTCTCTAAAATTTGAACTTCATGATTTATGTGGACATAGATACAATATGATGAAATACTGATGACATCATTATCAAATACATTTGATGCAAGTATGTTATTTGTAAACACATTAGTAAGCATAATATAAACAAAACAAAATAAACATAAATAGCCTGTAGCGTAACAAGAAGGTAATAAACCACAATTTAGCCTATTGTGTGATAGCCACGTGATCAGTATGAAAACAGCTACGTAGACAGGAAGAAGTTTCATAGCTTGCATAACTATTGATAGAATGTAGCTTTGAAACATTCTAGGTAGATTCATTGATTTTGTATGAATGAATTGTTTTAACTATAGACCCAGAATGTAGCATTATTCATTTTTCCGTTGTTTAGTAAAGGACAGATATTTAACTTTTGAGAATTTGGGAAAATAATACTGTAAGAAATTTTACTCCATCGGGCACTAAACGCAGAATGATGAAATTACTATTGAATGAATGAACAGATGAAAATTAACAAGCAAAACAGACACATTTCTAATATGCAGTTTGCAATTTTAAATAAAGTTTGGAAATTTAGAACAATATAGTGATGCTAATGAGTGCCAAATACAATAATATTAATAGCACCTTACTGATTGTTATCGGTAATATTCGTAATAAGCATATGTTTACAGGAGACAAACTCGAGGAATTGACCACATACACGTAGAAAAAGCTGTTATTGACAGCCTTACGGAGACTTCGGCAACGCAAGTTTAAGGTGATTTTGTTTCTCTGGGAAGTCGTGTATAAAATACTGATGTGGTATCACCCTTCAGTTAATACAGCTGAAATGACAATATTTTATCATGTGTTTAGAAATAACAGCTTACCAGAAAAGCACTAATATTAACAATTAGTAATACAAATTACGGCAAGATAAAGTACACGTAACATATGATGATTGTTTTCTTTCTCGAATCCGTAGGTAATGATGCTATGTCTTGGCACAACAACAAACCATTCAGCACACGTGACCGGGACAATGACGGGTGGAGTTCACATGACTGCGCTGAGAAGCATCGAGGAGCCTGGTGGTTCGGTATCTATAATCGTTATAGTTATTCTTATTGCCGCACTAGTGAATATTATTGTGATTTTTTCCCAGTCGGAAGCGGCTGTGCTATTTGTTCTTCTTCTCACCTCAACGGAGACTACGACGACTCAACTCGAGGAACGAACATACACTGGAGTAATCTTAGTGGATACGACTGCGGCCTACAGTATGCAGAAATGAAAATACGGCCGGTGTAGAGATAAACAAAAATTGTCATTTCGGAGTGATCTTTAGTAACAGAGTGTAGAAAACAACAGAACTCCTCTCCACCGAATGTTACACGGGTAATAATGTAATATAATTGTAATCGAGTAAAAGGGCTCTTATCTCTGTCCGAAATCAACAGAACGGACAGAAATGAATCGACCTAGTAATACGGCAACATTAAGATATTTCTATGTGACAACGCCATTTAAATATTTCATGTCATTAACAATAATGATGGAATTACGATAATGTGAAACTAATTTCCGAATAAAATGAACAAAGTCTAACAATAAAGTGTCGGTAACGTTGACTTCTTCTTTTCATTTGTCTCTTCGTCCATTGCTTAAGAATTAAAATAATCCCATAAAATTAATGTCTCACCACTATAAAACTCTTTTATAGCTCTTTCGCTGTAAAAGAAATCTGTCCCGAACTAAATTCACGATTTGAAACTAATTGGCCAATATTTGACGGTATAGGCAATTTGTAGTCCCATACCATTGGCGTTCGTAAAAGGGCATCCCCGCTCAACTATATCCCTCATTCGGGAAGGGGGAGGGTGCTTATTCGGACGTTTTATTTTGTTTTTAAATTTGTGTATATATTCATTGGTGAAATAATAAGACCACTCAACTAGGAGTGCACATCCCTTTTTCAATCGCTAACAAAACTTCGAGGGTTGAAATTAGCAAAACCCCTAGAACCCCCGACGTGGTATAGTCGCCTTTTACCAAACTTACTCCCTCGTTAACAATATGCTATACATTCACCCCCATTATCATAGGAGTGTTCGGGACAGATTTCTTTTACAGCGAAAGAGCTATAAAATTCCATATTCCGGTCTAACTCAGTCGAAGAAATGTAAAATACCCCGTAACCGGTTCCTTTGAAATCTGTGCACGCCATCCAAAACTTGATCTATGTTTACGTTATACAGATATCCAAGAACCTAAAGGAATTTGTCATGAATCTGTTTCGAAAGTAATGAAGTCATTAGTTATATTCTGTCTGATGTAAGTGGACCTTATCTGTAAGTATTTCCTGCTCCAAACTCGCACCTACCCCTTGCTACCCCCCCCCC
>KN889352.1:0-21523 GCA_000934455.1 Apostichopus parvimensis | reverse complement strand
TGGCCCATTGTGATAACAATGTGTTGGGTTAACGCTGTTGTAATGTTGACCCATTGTTAGGACAACGTTTTGGGCCAACCGTAAAACTACGAGCACCCAATCTTAAAAATATATTTTACCAATGAAGTTCCAACCTAAAATACCAATGTTGGCCCAACATAATTGTGCTATCTGGGACACTGTCGTGCAATTCTGTTATCCTTATTAATTGCCTAAAAGGGGAAAAAACAATTGTTACTGTAATTTTACGAAGAAAGCATAAACTTCTGTGATGACTACCTTCCTCATTCTAATGTGAAATATTGGAAACTATGGTATCCTATTAGGCACATATTAGGTCCACACATACCCCCCCCCCCCCCCAGTTTCTCCTAAAAAATACCCCCTCAAAGAAGAAAATTAAAAAATGTTCACAGTAGCCTGAAGATTTATTAATTGTGCTACATTTGTTAGGGTTGTCTAAACAAATTGGGGTGCGATCAGGGTCACAGAACTGGGATATGCAAATGGCTACTGTAGGTTTAGTGTGTTTTTGTATTCAGTGTTGCTAACTTATTTGGCTATTATTTTCCTTTTAGCTATTGTTTCTTTGCTTTTAAGGGAGTAAGCTCTCGACAAGCCCTCAAGAGTTTTCATTTACTTCCCTCACACCATATATTTGAATGCCTTCATTCTGTGGGTGCTTTTACACTATATCCGGATCATCTCCCCTGATGTTATCAGACGATCATCTCTCCATAGGGTAAACGAATGCATTGATCCGGACGCATTTACACTGATACTCTGATCCTCCCCCTATTCACCGGATGTTGGTAAAATAATCGGATTGGAAATGTGTAATGCGCAGCCGCAGAACGCATATTACGTATGCTCAATTATCATGGATGCATAGAAGTAGGGTGACAGTACTATGCTTGGCACAGCCACGTCGTAGAAATTAGCACAAGCATGATACATGCAGGTTGAGTAGCTAAACTATCAAGTTGGAGATTCAAAGGCTAGTTGCTATGGCATTGCATTGCAATGATACAAGCACTCATTTTGTTGTTAGTGTTTGACATTACTACACCTAAGTTCAGACCATTGGACTGTCAAGACCTGGAAATGGACGACCGGGACCTGAAAATGGACACCGGGACTTAGCAACAACAAAAAATAAGTCAAAAATGGAAGAACCGGACTTGGAAATGGACAACCAGTTTTGGCCGAAATTGACCCAAAATAGATTTTGCCCAAATGACGTAACAGGGGGTAATCGATGCTCAGGAGCCCAAATCTGCAATTCCCATATCTGCCTTCGTTTTGGAGATACGTGGTCCCAAAGGACCCAATAGAAATACGTGTTCTTTATAGGTGCAAAATTTGAAAACCCCCCCTCTTTTCAGCCCCCTCTCTTGTCCTCTCTGAAACACCCATCGACATTAAAATTAGACGTGGTGTAGAAGACACCCTCGTCTTTCTTATACACCAATATCGTGTAATTATCTGACCGGGAAAGGCTTTTTGTCTAAATGATTTCTACTCGTGCCAAAAATAGGTGTTTTTGTCTTGAAAAGTTAAAAAAAGTACCTCATTTTGGTACCCCTTCCTTTCCACTGAGGGTATGTGACAGGGCTGAATTTTTGTTATGTGGGAGACGAGAGTCCTAGGTACGTTTAACAACTCATACGGTAGCATTAATTATCGGGAAGGGGGTATATTCTATACGTTTGGAAGCCCCCTCAAAAATAGTTCTTTTTCACCGGTAGTAGCTACCCTATACAAGGACGCCTGCGCAGATGTCAGGATCAGATCCTGACGTCGAGATTTTATCCAGATCTAGTGCAAAAGCACCCTATATTGTGATTCGGTGTTATACTTGTTGCATGTGGTGCGAAAAACAAATTAGCAAGCCGAAGGGAAATGTGATATTGACACCATTGCGACATTCAGCTGAGCACCGAGCACTAGCTGAACTTACAATAACTCCCTCTCGAAGTAATGACAACATACCGTTGATTTGCTTTCTGATGTAGAAGGCTCGTCTTCATTGTCATCATCATCATTGTCATCCTCATCATCATCTTCCTCTTCCTCCCCCTCCTCATCATCACCATTGCATTCATCCTCCATATCGTCAATGGTGTCATCCTCATCTTCCTCCATCTCCTCATCAATTTCTTCATTGTCGCTCTCTCTTGGACTCATTGCAGGCTAAAATAGATTCAATAATGTGTCATAATTACATCATATTTGCCAAAATATTACTGCATGCAACCAAGCAAATATGACTAAAACCACTTATAATGAAGGGGACCACAAATAAGAACACTAACCATGCACTGCAGAGTTCATGCGTACAGTTTACCCATTTGATGGAATTATTTAAAAATGTAACTATAAATTTTGATAGCTTTCAGTGCTTTGCTATAATTTCCTACATATTTGCCATTACATTAAGTCTCCGATGAATATCATGGGGAAAAGTGGTGATATTAAGAAAACTAATAAAGTACATGATCCCTTAAAGTTTCATACTATTTTCATAATACCACACATCTTTTTCATATCTTTGAAACATGGTCACTTCTCACAATGACCATTGTGCTTTCACACATATTTTCAAAATATATGGTACAGTACACTGACAGCACTGTTAAATGAATAATTCAAATCACATGTCCATCACACATATTCATCCTTGATCCATACACAATTCCAACACATCTCATCAAAATAAAAGCCTCCCACATTTACCCCACAGAGTGCAGATGATCACAGATGACAATTATCTATATATGAGTCATTTAAAATGTGAATCCAATGCAGTGCATGTAGTTTGTATGCTCATTAGTGATCCATGCTCAGTTTGTCAGTAGTACTACTGGTTTCCAATATTTGAGTCAACATTCTGTCATTGGTCATTGTGCAGTAGGTGACCCCACATGATGATAATGCACATTGCCAGCCAGTAACAATTATTGTTCTTCAAGTTAAAAAAAATCATAAAACATACAACTTAAAACAACAGCTGTCAAGGTTGCAAATTTTAAATTAGCTCCCATTTTTCCATTCAGAGGCTACAGTTTAAATTTTAAGACCAAAGTCCTGTTCAGAAACATGCTCTACATAAAATGAGCAGGATTACTAATTGGTAGGTATTCTACAGCACTTAGTTTATAACTTTGCTTTACCTGATTGGGAACATCTTCTTCATCTTCATACTGTTCTCCTCTCAATATTGCATAAAGGACCTAAGGATGAAAGGAGAAAGAATGTGATACATGTAAGTACCAATATCACTTAATTAGAAGTACTCCCAGAGGTAAAATTTTAAGCTTAAGTGACTATGTACAGTACAGATAATGTAGGTAATACTGTATTAATATTGACCATTCCTCACATAGTGAGATTATGATAAGTACAAATAATATATGAGTAGCCAACTCTCAGATTCCAAAGTATAAAGTACTGTATGCATTAATTAATAATGATGACAAGGAACAATTAGGAAAAATTGATGGGCAATTACACTGTAACGAAATTACAATAATTTCTTACTTTTTGAAGTAAATAACCTAAATAACAACAATAGCTTTCTGTACTGAGTTGATGTGGGTGTCATATGAATGGTATGACCCAATGTTATAGCCTTATAGTGATTACGATCACACACAATAACCTCTGAACAGCTCACTACATATTATCCAGGATATATTCCATTGTTGCTGAAAGAGCACTTAACAAAGAAAAAACTAAAGGATTTTGCTGTGCTCAGTGGGAGAACTATATGAGGGGAATGGGTGGGCATTGTCGAACCAGATTCTTTCCTTGTCCCCCCTCCCTCCCCTCCTACATTGAGATCTCATAAAATAATAGAGATGTGTGAAATATTGCCAAAATGATACAATCAGTTTGTCTATGTATGTAATTTTACTTCAAATTTGTCAAAATTTACAACATACTGTATTTATTGTAGATCCTCCCTTTTATTATTGTTATAGATGTTATGACCCTGTTCCCAAAATTACACTTGCCCCATATATTTCCCCCAATACTGAGGCTGGTTTCACCACTGGATGTACTACTAGCATGTTTCTGAAGAATATCCCATCCCTTCCATCCAAGATTCTTGCAGGGCCCTTGGAAGGGTACAGGGCACAGCTAGGTTGACCTTTATTTGCGCTAAAAAAAGGCTGACCAGTACTGCTATTTCTCCAATGTTTAAATGCATGGTCCAAAAATTATGAGTGCAGTTCTCTGAACAGTTGTGTTAAATGATGCACCACATGGCACAGCTATGGCCATTGCTGCTTTTGGGAATTCAACCGCCCCACCCCCACCCACCTTTTAGTTTAATTTCCCACCACAGAACATGTTAAGCAACCTGGAAATTTGTTAGTCTATCAATTCTAACACCATTCAATTCTTGCTATAGAAAATGTTTGCTACTTTCTATTTATGTACACTTTTTTAAGATAAAATTCTGCTATAATCTATTGGAACACAGCCTGGTTCAAATGTTTGGACTAACTAAATGTTCCTTGCAAATTGCAATCATAACCTGAAGGTAGCATCGATATGAGTGAGCAGTTTCTTCAAAGTTTGTTCCTGAAGGCCAAAGCTATAGAAGCTTAATACAATGGATGTGCTATAGAAAGCCATAGAACATATAATGCTGCAAATATCAGCAACAAAGGCCATACTTTCTCTTGATACTTAAAGTTTTTAAGTGTAGTCATCCATATAACTTCAAGCCTAAGCCTCAGAAGATATGTAGCATAATGATCAACAACGAAGCCTCCAGTTAAAGTTCCAGAATTCCAGATGATCCACTTTAGTTTCAGCTGAATGAGAACGATATGATCACTGCCACATGTCTACATGTATGTTTCTAGAATACCAAAAGTGAAAATTGAGTGCCACTGCACTTGCAGTCATTGACTAAAAAAACTACATGTCAGCAATAAAGATTACTGCTAAACGTACGTCATTTGCATCTAATAGCAGTTCACAAATTGCTTGAAAATATTCAATTTTTTCATCGAGTATGAGTCCTTTCTTCAGGTGTTTGCTCGATGTTTCAAGTAAGACTATTTTTCATCTCAAGTATGAATACCAGTCCCAGAGTGGAGATATTTTGACATTCAGAAAAGTACTACACTATTAAAGTCCTTATCTTGTGCTGAAAATAAATTGCACTTTCGTACACAATTACAAGTCCAAATTGTTAACACCAATACGATGAGGAAGCCATCACATATTAATAAATCAACTTGGAAACAACCCCTCACCCCCCCCCTTGTCAGATATACCTAGTATAGTTTCACACATGAGCCAATGTGATAGTTTTACTCACTTGGGAAGCTTGATCTGCCATTTTGCTGACTGTACTACCTTTATGATGCTGAAAAATAGTGTGACTGCCAACTAAGATGGACTTACCAAGGAACAATAATAGGTTTGCAAATAGCAAGGATGCTAGACATCTAATAAAGCAAATTACATTACTTAATTACTGCAAGACTGTAAGATTGTCATTGGCAGTAACATTAAGCATTGCTGATATCAATTGTGACATACTGTACATGTAGAGTACAACTGCTGAACTGGCTATAGGCCCCTAAGCCTACAATAAGTGTCCAGTCCTTATACTCCCTTAGGCCTCTAGGTTAGGCCGTAGCTACTGTAGGCCAGCCTATATGGTAGTTGTATAGCACGTACACCTTGTAAAGTAAAGAAAATGGTTCTATATCACTCTAGAAACACATTCACCTATCGGCTAGCAAGGCCAATATGCCCTAATTTAGGCCTAGGTTAGCCAGGCCTTAGTTAGGCTAAGGCTAAGGAACTATGAAAACTTCATGTACAAGTCCCTAGGAGTATCCCTACATGGTTTTCTTTTGCTTAACGCATTTGCATTTCTCTTTTCATTTGGTAAACTTTAACTTGGCACAGTCCCAAGATCTAGTTTTACAGCACGTAGTACTACAGTAGTCTGGCCTAAAGTACAGTTGAAGTATAACCATGCAAAATTAATAAGGCCTATGCCACTGAATTTTCGAACGAGGTATACTCGCCCACATAGGCCTATCATTTCCCCTTCCACAATACTGACATCCCATGATTGTGTGTAGCCTAATACCACACTGAAGTCAATGGAAAAAATCTAGCCTAACTATAGTGCCATTCGCGGTAAATGATGAGCGTTCTGAAATCCCAACCTACTCACAAGGGTAACGCCAATGAGTTCTTTCTCACACTACCAGGTGTGTGTCACACGGCCCGTGAATTTTATTATCAGCATCACGGGAAATGTTTTGAAGCATTTATTGTCGTCCACATTTATTTCAATTTTGTTCTTGTATGTAACGTTCGTAAACGCAAACTGTGTTAGTGTCTTCTTTCGTTTGAGTTTGACTTCAGTTCGAACGACTTCTTTTCTGCTATCACACATATTCTATACAACTTCTCTGTGCAAAGTTTTAAGAATCGCCGTTCTCGACGAAAGCCCGCGCATAGCAAACTTTCACGAGTTGACCTTTGTACTGATTGTTACTTGTACACATGACAGTAGTGGTCTAGTCGAGGATGCACCTGTGCTACATATAACTTTAGGGGTTATAAGGACGCAACCAATTCATAGTGGGTGTTGATCTAGTGTCAAGAAACTTTTCTGGAAACTTGCCAAGTTTTTCTAATGAGAAACTTTTTTTGGAAACTTGCCAAGATTTTCGTATAAACTAAAACACGCAACACTTGTACCGTATTGTACACGTTAAATATTTCAAAATATCGGAAGTTCAACTTTTAAAAGATTGTAAGAAAGATAAAATATCTTTTCAATTTATAACATTTCATCATAATGTAGCTACTATAACTTGTCATTTTCAACTTTTTCATCAGTTTCGTGACAATATTGCATCCTTACCTGCGAATTACTTTTGTCGTCATGTTACCGTCCCCTGGAGGGGAGAGAGTAGACAGACAAATCTTTATATTTGAGAACAATAAGGCGTTTCTGTATTCTCCTACCAGCCCAACATATGGCTTTCAACAGAGAGCTGGATACAAATGATACTGTAAAACCTGAAAGCTTTTAAACTGAATACAAATATTACTGTAAAACCTGAAACAGTTAAATTAGCCCCAACTATATAAACACTTAAGTTATAGAGACTGCTATAAACTGTTACACTTCACATATACAGTAGAGACCCTATGCCTCTGATTATGTAATTAATGTAGGTATTGACCTGTCTATTTATACTTAACAGTTGGACATATAAGTGAATGAGTGTCTTTACTTCTATAAAACTCAATTAACAACATGAAGATCAACTATGTGATGCATAAAACCTAAATGCATAAAACCTAGAGCAACTGCTACCTAACACACATAATACAGACCATGCCTACAGCTCTCAAACCTACGCTAATAGACTCTGTATTAACAGTACAGCCCTGCTAACATAATATACTATCACATGGACGTATGGTCAACGTAAGCCAACGGCCTGGCCGTAACTATGAAGAAAACTAACTTTATAATCCTGGTGAATATGGCAACAAGCCTGCTTTGAGTAATCAAAGAATGACCGCTGAGGAGTCATTTATCGTTTGTAATCATTAAGGTAAAATTAATACATTATGTACATACCTGGAGGGGAGAGAGTAGACAGACAAATCTTTATATTTGAGAACAATATGGCGTTGCTGTATTCTCAACTAGCAGCGTGCCCAGCCCCCGCAGTAACCAAACTGACAGATTTGAATCTGCTAACTTCTGACAATACCGCAACTTGGAAAATGACAAGTTTATTAATTTTTTTTTGTAGGGGGCAATATTCATACCTGTCACAGTCAGACATCCCCGAATATACCCCCCCCCCCCAAAAAAAAGGGAATTCATTTAAACTTTACGGCCATACCTAAGCAAAAACTGTTTTAGACTTTGACAAAAGTTTTTTTTAAGACTTAGTCGGAAAAAAATGAATGCAGAGAGAATTTTTTTTAACAAAACCGTTATATTCCTCTAATGAAAAAAAAAAGAAGGAAATTGCTGCAATTTAAATCGATTCTCCAATTATAATAGGAATTATGACTAAGTGCAATGTGTCTTAAAATAAGTGTTGCATATGAGCTTCGTTGCCGTATAAAATCGAATTCAGAAATTTACAAATAACTCAAGTTTTTAGAGTTACTCACAGTTTAAAGTAGTTGCAGTTACTTCCGTCTTGAAAGAATGTTTTTTGTAACACGGGGCTTCGTCTTGTGGATTATGGCCATGTGCCTTACTGCGTCTGCTTCCGACAAAAAAACATACGAGCGACATCGCCTACATCGTCCTAAGTTGCGACAATCAAAACGCTGCATGCCAGCGTCAGGAGGGGCGAACGCCGATTCCATCGCCTCGATATAGGTTTTAAAGTGCCCTGGATGTGACGAACTCTCCGATGGTGATGGCATCCCCCCGTGTTTCCGGATTTCGTTCAGGATGTGTGCAGCTTCATCGCTTGGTGGTTTGCCGAAACAATGTGTGCATGCCTCTCTGTCACATTTCATAATGGTGAATTCGCCGTTCCTTCGGTCACCGTGTTCCATAGCGAACTTCAGCTCATCCAGGATTTGTTCATTGCTGTTAATCTTTGTATGCTGTCTCAAAAGTTCAGCCACTCCATGGCTATAATCAGAGTATGGGAAGTATGTGAATAACTGTTCACCATGTGTCCATTAAAGTTATGGCCATTCCAATAACCGTTCAGGATGCCCATGGACAAATCTGGAACGTCCTGATCCTTGGCGGTCCTTTCCTGAGCGGATATCTTTGTTTGCTTGGAAGGGGGTAGTTCACCCTCCAAATGATCAGGCAAAATGACGCTCGTTAACTTCTTTGAAAGGGGTGCCCATGAATGTTCAATAGGGTTGTATGCACTTTGACCCGGGGCATATGACGTAGAACAAAGTAAGTCCAAATTACAGTATTCGAACAGCCGTGCCAAGTCAAACAAAACAGCGCAAGAACGTGGGTTCCAATCAGGACCCCCATCAACAATTAAGATGGTCACGGTCTTCCCTTCGCTGACCTTCCGCATAAGCAATGGCACCAAGTCGTTCACATGAGTCTGGATTGTAAGTGGTACTTTTGTGGTACTTTTGAACTCTGTTCACAACAAATGACTCTCCACTTCTAGGGAAAAGATAGTGTTCGCGTCCCAACTTATCTTGGTGTGTTAAGGCGCTTGCAGGGTCCTTCTCCAAAAACATGTAACCAACTGGCGAAATTTTATTTCCAGCTGCAGTTGGAAAATCGTGGTCCGGGAGGTTCGGGCTATCGTCCAATGGAAACAATTTTTAATTTTGGTGATAACGACTCACTGCTAAAGTCCCTACATTTACTTTGTTCATTGTGTCACATGAAAGTAGACAGCATGAATCGCCATATTTGCTAGCAAGTTCAACTCTATACTTGACTCTTGCTGCATAATACTGGGCATCAGGTTCCTCCTTTCGACCATCATTCCTCTTCCTCGGTACCTTTGCATGTACCTTCCCTTGGTACCGTTCCGAAGCCTTGAATTTTTGGTTCGGTGGTTCTGTTAGTCTGTGGACTGTACTTTTATGGAGGCTTTCTAAGCCATCAATAGTTCCTGAAACGAACTGAGCTGTTTGCTGCAATGAAACACCACAACTTCGGCCAATTTTGGAGCGGCGACGTTTGTCTGCGGCAAATCCGTTTTGCCGAATAAAGTTGTCGATTGTCGGAACCAACTGGGGAAATTTTTCTGCAAGAGGTTTTCTCCCAGCTCCGATTCGGGGCTCGTTGTTACGAGATTTCCGTTTCTGCGGCGACGGTATCTTAACAACAGGCACTTTTACGGAAATTTCTGCTGTATCATCTTGCGAAATACTGAAAACATCTAGCGAAGTGTCAAATATAGAGTCGCATGAATTTTCATTGACGAAGAAATCCATTTCAAGGTGTTGATATATAGATGTATAACTTACAAGTCAAGGCTTTAGATTGTTGGGTGATCATTGCAATTATCGCGGAAACAATAGTGTCGGTCCTGTTATTGTAGTATCAAGCCACTTTCATTGCGATTGCCCGCTTGACTTTGGTCAATGATTGGCGCGGTAGTTTATTTGATTTCATATTAACAAGAGTTTCAGACACATCAATTGAGCATACTGATAGGTGCGGTCAATTTATTTTTAAGTCGATCATAATGCAAGACTTAACTAATCCTTAACGCGTTGTAAACTTCAGAGACTTTTATCTATCATTGCTGGGATATATTTCTAAATAGATAATCAATAATCGAGTACCGTGCTTTAAACCCTCTGCTTAAATAGAAATATCCTATCTACGTTAATACTACATTGGATTTCTTCGTCAGACAAGTTGCTTCAAAATATTCCTCCTAACTCGTAGTATCTTAAACTGAGACAGGTTTACCATGGCTAAAATTGGAGTCCGTTGGCTAGAACCAGAAAGGGACGTCGGCAAGCTTACATTTGTCAAATTGACGGACTTAATATGCGATCGTTCAAAGGATCTTCCGTCTGGAACTGTTGTCAAAGCTAAATGGAGGTCAACTGGCCGAGTTTACAAGGCAACGCTTTTGAACAATCTTATGGCGAAAATTAAACGCAAGCAGAGTTCCAGCCAACGTCAACCGGCAGTTTTAAGAACAGCCAACGAAAGTGAGCCTGATTCGGAAGACGATATGCCTCTAGCATACCAGAGTGTTACTGCTGAGAAAGTTCAACAGGAAAAACATGAGTCTCGTCATGTGAGAGAGCTCCAAGACTAAATCGTCATGCTGGAAGAAACTGTGGCGTCAATGGCGACAGAACTGAAAGAACTGAGAAAGGATAATCAAGAACTTAAAGAACTGAGAAAGGATAATCAAGAACTAAAAAATACTCTATCGGATATAAATACAAATAATACCCAACAATTCCAGGCCGTACTTGAAGCTATTAACCAAAGTCATGACACTGCACGCGAAACTCAAAATTTGATGAAAGGCAGGGTCGCCTCTCGAGAGAAAGCTCAGGAACAGCAGAGAAATCTCCTCAATAATAACGGGAAGAGGATCCAACCGGCATTTGGTTTGGTAGAAAAGCTAATATCTATCGAACAAGAAATTTACCGTCGAATGTTTGACGATTCGAAAACAGGTACGAGTTTCCTGAGGAAACTAATGAAATGTACATTTTCAGAGGAGGAGCTGGCCGAAAGTAACTTCAGCGGAGGATCAGTGATATCAGCGATAGGGATGACCGTAAAAAAATGTTTGGACCGAGATCGCATCATGGCCATCCTAGGTCAGGTCGAACTAGAATTCCCCAACTCAACCAAAGCGGCGAATTTTTCGACAATGAGAGACGCCATTAACCAAGAATGCAGGAGAGTTGTGCAGCATGTTCGACAGGATGCCGTTTAGAAGTGACTTTTTTATTATTTCTTTTCAACTCTGCTAACTCTCTGGGACTTGCAAAGAGCTTGTTGGAACATTCACCTTTCTGAAAATAATTGGACGTTAATCAGTAAATTTTTTGTAGTAAGGCATATTTTTGTCTTACACCAGTACCTTTTTTGTCTTTCTAAAGATATGTCGTGTTTCATAACGTTATTGAAAGTTTATCAGATTGTTCTACATGTATCCGTTGCTTTAAATATTACTTCTTTTTTTCTCTTTCCTTTCTTATTTGTCATAGCCTATTACCTGTCGTACTGTGTTTGTACGTGGTCATGTTAGTCAATTTTTAAGTTACGCACAACGTATACCAACTGCACGATAACTTTCTAAGTGGCCTAGCTTTTACTTCTGCGTATATTTGTTACAAATAGGATGCATCTCAAAGTTGTTCGATAGAAAAGTCATTGAAAATTTCGAATTCTTCACACACATAGCCCAAGTATATCGGGAATATTATTGTCCAATCAAATAACGCGACCAGCAACACTGCCTCGCCGATAAATATCTATGGAAAATCAGTACTGAGTCTCACATACAGTTAAGTCTATTGCGTATTTCCGTTGAAGTACTGTATAATTTCGTCAATTTTGTCTTCAGCTAGCTGACACGTAACTATCGCAAAACCGGTCCCAGAGCACAGTCTGGCATTTTTGAACGAATTTTGTTTAAGATAATGTTAATAAAACAAATGGAATTTGCAGTATAAACTTGGTAGTAATGTATCATAAGGTCGATGTTGCAAATGTAGGCATATATTTTCTATTCCTTCTTTCCTTTTTGTTTTCTTTGTAAGTGCGACTGGGGTGGAAGTTCGTTCGTGTTCAGTATAATTTACATGTGAAAATGAAAATAAGATGATCGAAATGACACAAAACAAACAATTTTCTCATTTATTAGTCTGTGTTTAAACACTGTAAAGGTAACCGTTTGAGCAAAGATAAACTATACAAAAGATCGGCACACTTTTGCCACGGTAAAGTGTATTGTCTGCAGAACAAAAGAACGTAGCAACGCTGATACCAGGATCGTCCTAGTTGCTTCGGAGAGTTACTCATGCATATCTTAAGCTCCTCCCATTCTGCGTATGACTTCTGCAGGGTTAGGGAGCTCATTTTACGGTGTGTGCACAAAGTGTAAAGGGGTCATTGTGCAGTTGTGGCGCCGCCTGACCCAGACTAGATTTGGCTACGCTCCCTAAGTTGGGGCCTATACAGACTACAGTGTCATCATGTGCCCACATATCTTTTAGAGTCTATAATTACCTAGTAATAAGCCGTCTTTGGCAATAAAAAGACTAGACAATAATAAACCCTTTACTCACCTTCATCAATTTCTCGCAGTCTCTTCACAACTACAGTGAGCTCCTTCAAGGCCACAGGAGTCCGGTACACATTGATATTGGTGTCTTCAGAATGGCCTAAGTGCTTGTAGATGAATTGTCTATCACCTTCCGGGACATCCATCATTGCAAACATTGTGCGTACTCTATGTCTGTTTTTAGTGGCTGTTATTGTTTCTCTGTTGGTAAGAACCAACTTAATACTGCTTACGTTGTTGACCGCATGCCAGCCAGACACATGACTGTCAGAGTTGTTTACACTTGGAAACAAAAAAACACATTGTCCTCTGCGACAGTGGCAGTTGACCGAACTTCTTTGTCACAGAGAAATGTTATTGGTACAAGTGTATCACTTGGGAAGAGGACAAGCACCAGATGATTATTGCCCTTTCCAGACTGGTACGTTATTTTGAAAGATTTCATCAGAGCACTGTGAATTGCATGAAGACTACCCACTTTGGTTTTGTCCAGCCAAACTCCATTGTCTGCCTGTGACCACTCTGTAAGGAGGAACCGAGAAGGTTCACCACCCCTGCGTGCATTAAACAAAGAATCTGTGACTATCCCAATAGTCTGTGATAGCTCTTGCATCCTTTCAATTGTGTAGTTTCTCAGCTTCTTAATGTCGTCTTCTAGTGTCAGAACTTCTGGCTTCCTTAGTTTCATTTGCCGTTGCTTGTTGATTTTATACATTGCATCTCCAAAGATGCAGTTATAATTCAATTCGAGTACAGCGACAAACCGGTCAATACCATCTGCACGTTCATCTTGGTCATCTATCCAATAAGTTGCTTTCAAATCTTACTCACTGACTTGAGTAGGTAATACAAAGCAAGCTTCAATCCAGCCTTGACATCACATCGACTTTGGGTATACGATTCTACAGCTTCTTCAAGGTAACGGAAGTTGTTCCTGTGAAAAAGGTCTTAGATATTACTTTCTTTAGATGGGAGTTTGCCCAGAGTTTCTTAAGTTTTCACCAGTTCCAGGTAGAGTGAGGAGAGTCTGCGCATATCCGTCATCACTGATCTTCTAACTTCGACAAGTTTGTCTGCTTTTCTTTTCTGTTTGTACCACAGCCTCTTCCCTATGTTAAGGAGCACTGGGTCAGTGGTGCAAACTCTCCCAACCTCATCTTGGCGAAATTTACTAACAATTTCGTGAATAAAATCTGCACCAAAGTCTTCCCCGGACTCTAACAGTTTGGCAGGTATGGTTACAATACCAGTACACCCTTCAGACTCTTCTTGGCATTTTCTTGTATGCCTTTTAATGTATGTCTTTGAGTAAAATCCTGAGCAATTACCACACATAACTAGTGAGCTTTTGCATGTTAGTCGTTCACTTTCATATGCTGGTGCAACTGTCTGTGCTGCTTCCCTATTGCTTTGCAGAATGCCCTCTTTCATGAATGCAGAAAAGGCAGCTGTCCTCTTCTTTCCAGAAAGCTTCAAAGCTCTGGAAACTTGATCAATATCTGCATGTTGCTTTGCTATGTGTAGTGAGAGTTTTGACATTTTCTTTCTGCAGAACGGACATAATCTATAGGGCTTTTTGTAACCTTTGTAAGCACTGTTACTGACAGGGTTATCTGTCTTAACAACATCACTTTTCTGCTTGCTAGTTGATGCTGAGTTGTACGTATATTTACTACAGGAATGTTGATCTCTGTCCAATTTTGCTCTCTTTATCTCAAAAACCTCACTACTTTCAGAATCAGTTCAGTTCTCGTGGAGTGCGGACGTGTTTTCGGCTGCTCTCCACTTTTCGTTGACCACACCTTTTTTGTGTTTTTACGTTGGCCTTTCATTAGTTTGCAGTTTGTTTTAGTATAGTTTGTGTGTTTTGGGTTTGTTTCGTTTTGGTTTTTGTATAGGTGCGTGGCTTTGCCACACCCCTAGCTGTCATGGCGGCTCGCCGTGACAGCAAAATCGTATTGTTGAGTTTTTCGAGGGAGGCTAAGGTCGTCCCCGGACAATTTTGTTTGAGTTTTGCGTTCTGTTGGTTTAAAGGTCCCTGGAGAGGTTAACGCGCTTCAGCGTAAACCTCTCCGGGGTATGAATTGTTTTGATGTACGGTTCACCTCGGAGGCTGCCCGCGTCCGAGGCGTCCATGTGTTGGAGGGAGTTGAGGGACTGAAGGTCACACACCGTATGACAGTTCGGTGTGGGTGACAGTCCTCCATTTCCCTCTGGACATGTATGAACAGATTGTTGTGCGGACACTGGGGCGTTTTGGGAAAGTAACCGGCTACGAGGAGCCGGAATTCTCCGAATGTGAGGGTGTAAAGACCGGGACCAGACGAGTTAGAGTACAACTGAAGTCCGATATCCCCTGTACCTTGTGGGCTAATGGGCACAGGGCCCACATTGCATACCCGGGCCAGCCTCGCACTTGTTGGAGGTGTGGGCTGGAAGGGCATGAGGCCAGGTTGTGCCCGAACAAGCGGTGTAGCCGCTGTTTACAGGTTGGGCATACCCTGGCCGAGTGTAAAGGGGATATCGTATGTAACTCGTGTGGGAAAACGGGCCATCTCGCTCGTTTATGCCCAGACCGCTCATACGCCGCGAGAGTAGCTACGGGCGTGGTTGAAGCGGTCCCCGTCCCGGCCTTTCACACCGTAACACCTGATGCACCTCTTATCGCCCCAGTGTCCGACACTAGCGCCCCGGTGGAGGCTTCGTTGCCCCTTTCGTGTCCCACCTCGTCCATGATCGAACTTGCCGAGACCGCCAGCCTGCCCACTGAGGCAGAGCAGGACAAAACGGCAGAGATGGTACTAGCGGAGTGGCATGCGGAGCAGGATGCCGCTTGTACTGGTTCACCGGTAGCTACGCCCGCTATCGGTGATATTAGTCGGGCCCCGAGTCAACCGGCCCAAGAGACATTAAGTGGCCCAGATTCTGACTGGCCAATGGAGGACTGCACTACAGCCTTAAAAGTTGTGGCTAAGGAGTCCTCAGATTGGTTTCACGAGACGAAACAGGCCACTGATCTCATTGACTCGAGTGGCCCTTCCACCCCTGCCCGCAGTCGCTTCCGCTATACCGGACACGGTGGTCGCTAGTGGACCTCCTGTTCCTGACAGGGGGGTCCACTCGACCATAGTTCACGAGGAGATAAGAACTCTGCTCGCTCGGAGGAAAAGGGGGAACACCGCAAAGGGCCTGAAAAGACCCGTATTATCAAAACATTGCAAATTATGACACCAGACACCTTATCCCTCGTCACCCTTAATGTGAATGGGATGAGGGGTACCCCCAAAAGGCGGCGGATTTTACAGTTCTGCAAGTTGCTCCAAGTGGATGTCGTCCTTTTGCAGGAGACCCACATATCTTGTGAGAGTGATGTTCATCTTTGGTCCTTGGAGTGGGGAGGAGGTCTTTATGCCTCCTTTGGATCAGGGGCATCTTGCGGGACTGTAATTTTGGTGTCCCCAAAACTTTGTCATTGTGTGGGAAAAGTGGAGAAAGACCATGATGGTCGGGTGGTGTGCATACACTCAAGGCTCACGCGGGGTGAGCTGGTGGTGTGTAATGTGTATGCCCCCAACCGGCCAGCATGTAGGAAGCCCAAAACTCACTGGTTTGTGTATTTACGAACGACGATACTTACCTGTCTCCTACAACACTAACGCACATTTCCTAGTCTACCTAGACGCCACTGGTATAATTTTAGCACTGCGCCCCAGGTGACCTCTCCCACAGGTCACCACGCACTCTCTCTTCCGGATTTGCCCAGTACCGCTGTGGTCGTGAAACCGCAGCGGGGAGGCACGTGTCGGGTGGGAGACCCCACCCGAAAGGAGTGCGAAGTCCACGCCGAAGTGTCCGTAACCTGCTCAAAGGATGAATGGTAATGTGAACCAAAGCAATAATGCGAGGCACAAGGCACTCACCTGGTGAAGGTTAGGTTGAGAGCGTAGATGGCGTGGTTCGTTCGGTGTCCGGACTGGATGGATATGTCCTTGGTGGATATGTCCGGATGAGTATTTTCGGATGGAAGTGTCCGGTATATCCGGGCCTGTCCAGCTGTGTAAGCACATACTATAGATAACTTATGAGAGAAATATGATCTACCAGTATCGAATGACAAGCCTGATTGTTTTACTGTTGGCGTTGTGTCGGGCTCGTGAGTCCCGCACGTGGCGGAGGGAGGTGGGTAAGACAGGTAAGTATCGTCGTTCGTAAATACCCAAACCAGTGAGTTTTGAGGTATTTACTTCACTCCTGTCTTACCTGTCTCCTACAACACTAACGCACAGAGTGGCACTGCTACGATGGTGGGAGGCCCAACGGGCGGGACCTGCCCGCGGGAACGCCCAACACCGCACGGCCAAACGTCGACTCAGAAGCGACCGTGTCCGTTAGGTAGGACGCGACGAAAGTCGAGGGGGTTTTCAACGAGGCCGCCCGGAGGATATCATCCACCGGGACCCCTTGGAACAGGGCCTTCGATGCCGCCTGGCCTCGAATGTCGTGGGCCCTGACCGGTTGGTCTGTCTCCGCATGAAGACGAATTGCCTGCACCAGCCATCTGCTGATTGTATCTTTTGAGGCAGCCGAGTGAGGGCTCGTGGGTAGTATGAATAGGGCCTGTGATGATCTCAGGTCTTTTGTCCTATGTAAGTACCATTTGAGTGCCCTCACCGGGCACCACAGTTTGTCCTCCGCAGTGTCGGAGGCCAGGGACAGTTTCGGAGGAGTTTCGGAACCAGACGCACGCCTTGGCTGTCAAAACGGATGTGTCCTTCTGCTGTGGACAATGCGTGCAGGCAACTCCTCCTGGCGGAGGCAGTGGCCACCAAGAATAGTGTCTTGACGGTGAGGTCCCTGAGTAGGGATGAGCCCATTGGTTCAAAAGGTGGGCGGGCTAAGTGATGGAGCACGCCGTTGATACTCCAAGCTGGTGGAAGCTTACGACGCATGGGCCTGCGGTTGGCCATACCCTTGAGGAGGGCCGCTAGCTGCGGGCAGGTGCCCACCGATGAACCATCTGGGAATCCCGAGTGGATCACCGCGATAGCCGATCTGTAATTTCGGAATGGTGTTCGGTCGAAGAGGAGCATGAAAAAGTCCGCTAGTTGTGCCGGAGAGGTAGTATCCGGACGGGCCTGTAAACGGGAACACCATTCGAAGAATCGTGCCAGTCGGGAATCGTAAGTGTGGACGGTGCTTGGCCGCCTGGCTGACGCTGCCATGGCGGCAGCGTCTGAAGAAAAGCCGCTCGCTCTGAACCGAGCCCGGACAACGGCCACGCAGTCAGGTGCAAGGACCGCAGGTGAGGTAGGCTGACTCGGGCCCGGCCCAGACTCACTAGGTGGGGTTAGTCTGGAAGACTGCGTGGTGTTCCTGCTAGTAGGTCTAGAAGAATTGGAAACCACGGTCTTCTCGGCCAGTAGGGCGCGATTAGTAGTAGCCGTGTTCGGGATAGGTTCAGTTTAAGCAGCACTTTCTGTATGAGGCAGAGGGGGGAGGCGTACGCCTCCATCCCCTCCCAGCTGATTGAGAACGCGTCCGACGCCCACGCCCTAGGGTGGAAGGTCCGAGTGCAAAATATTGGGAGCTTGGCATTGGTCGCCGAAGCAAACAGGTCGATGTTCGGAGTCCCGAACAGGCGGAACAAGTTCCGGCAGGTGCCTTCCTGTAGGGACCACTCCGTTGGGGATTTGGGCCCCCTGGACAGGGCGTCTGCCGTTAGGTTCTCCCTCCCTGCAATGTGCGAGGCTCTTAGAGAGATGTCTTTGTCTCGGCACCAGAGCAGGAGGTCCCATGTCGCGGCACACAGTGATCGGGACTTCGTCCCCCCCCCTGCCTGTTGACGTAGGCCACTACCGTGGTATTGTCGCAGAAGGCTGTTACGGCGTGGCCCCGAAGGTGACACTCGAAGTGGTGGAGGGCTCTGGATAGTGTCTCCATCTCGAGCGCGTTGATGTGGGCCTGTCGCCAGGTTGGCTCCCATTCCCCCGAAATTGTCAGGTCGTCCAGACACGCTACCCAGCCCTGTAAGGAAGCGTCTGAGGAGATAGAGATTAGAGACTTTTGTTCTCGGAAGGGACGTCCCTGGACCCAGTTCTCTTTTGTGAGCCACCAAGAAAGGTGGGCCGTGTCGAACCCGTTCAGGGGTACTCGCGTGTCGAGTACGTCCCGCTCCGGGTCGTAGTGTTCTAGTAGCTGTATTTGGAGAGGTCGCATTCTGAGGCGGCAGAATGGTACCACGTCCACAAGGCTGGCCATGAGGCCGAGGGCTCTCATCCAAAGTCTGGCCGGGGAGGACCGAACCGTTTCTTGGGTGTTGGTGACCCACTCTGAGGACGGTTTCACCCAACCAGTGTGGAAGTCTACAGTCGGGATGAGATGTGATTTTTCCCTGTTGATCACCCAACCAAGTTGTTCGAGGCGTTCTGTTGTGCGACCTAGGTTGAAAAGCGCCTCTTGGTGCAACCTCCCGTGACGAGCCAGTCGTCGAGGTAAGCATATAAGGTCACTCCGCTTCGGCGTAGGTCTGCGACCACCGCGCCCGCTATTCGTGTGAAGACTCGCGGTGAGGTCGAGAGGCCGGAGGTAAGTGCCACGAACTTGTAGGTTCTTCCTTTGTAAGAAAACGCTAGGAAGTTTTGTGACGCGACTTCGACGGGAATGTGGAGGTATGCGTCTTTGAGGTCGACGGATGCCGCCCACATTCCCTTCGCGAGGTTCGGTAAAACTATTGCGAGTGTCTCCATGCGGAAGTGAGTTGGCCGGACGAAACCCTTGTTCAACGGTTTTTGGTTGAGGATTGGTCGCCATGACCCGTCTTTTTTTGGCGTTAGAAAGAAGGACGAGCGGAAGAGTGGTCCCTCCCCTTCCGTCGCCTCCACTATTGCCCTGTCACTAGCGCATGGAGCTCGCTTTCGAGGGATATTCTCTGGCCCGGGTCGGTGTTGGTATCCTTTCCGCCTCCCCCCTCTGGGGGAGTCCGAGAGAACTCGATGGGGTATCCCCTCGTAATCACCCCCAGGACCCACGGACCCGGGTCCATCTCTTTCCAGACGTTCTGGAATAAACCGGTGCCTCCCCCTACCGCCGGGTACGCTGTAACCGTGGTACGGTGTGCACCCCTTGGGCATTGGGGCCCCGAACGACGTTCTAGGTGGTTGATCGTCTCGATGCGGTCGCGGTCTCTCGTCACGTGAGAGTCGGCCGTACCTCTGCTCCCGAGGGGAGCGTCTCGGTGACCTGTCTGGTCTCCCGCCCCTGCCGTCCCAGTAAGCGGGACGTTGCGCCCTACCCCTTTGGGGTCTAGATTGATCTGGGCGTCTGTAAGGGCGTGACTGTCTATCACCCCTGCGAGTATCCGGGCGGGAGAAGCCCGACTTTGACAGTCTCTCGCCGTTCTAATTCTTGCTTGAGGGTTTCACCGAACTGGCTGTCGAAAAGATCCTCTCCCAAGATGGGGAGGGTCGCCAGTCTTTCTTTCGATTCCCCCGCTGGCCAGTTTACTGCTGCCAGTACGTTACGTCGGCGGGATTCCACCGAGCGGATCGCGATTCTCGCGAATTTGTCGTAGATCAGCCTGGCTAGTGGGCCCAGGAGCCACAGTATCTGCGCGGCTTCGCGATCTGAGATTTGATCCGGGTCTTCTGGCAGCTGCTGGTGATTTCGCATGAGGACTTCAGCTGCCAGAAGTTAGGTTGACGCGAATTTCATCCCAACTCGGGATGACTGGTCGAGCTCGTACAGCGTATTTTCAAGTCGTTTAACGGTGTGGGTCTTTAAAATTCCCACCCGTCAAACCTTGTTCCGCCTGATGGCGGTCCGTCGCGTCCCGAGGGATCGAAGGAGGGTGGAAGATATTCTTCCAAGTGTCCTCCGGCACACGGAGTGCTCTGTCCTGCTTTGCTTGGAAGGCTGTCCATCTCCGTTGCTTCTGTAGAAACTCAACCCGTTCGAAGCAGAGCGGGTCCACAGGGATGGAGGTGAAATCGTCCTCTGGCGTTTCGTTTGTCGAACGCAGTTTTGACGATGACTTTGGGGCCGAGGGTCCCACTGGGGAGTCCTCGAACCCCAACCGTTGCTTGAAAATGTCCGCGACTTTCGCGTTGAGGTCGGGTGGTAGGGTAGTACCCCGCGGTTCCACCTCTTCCGATTCTGTTTCGGGGAACCGATCGCCATCGAAGTCTTCGAGGCGGTCTCCGAGTTCTGAAAATGCTTCGGAGGCCGAAACCTCCAAAGCATCGGGGTCCGGAACGATAGAGGAAAATTAGTTGGCTTTCGTGGAGTGCAGACGTGTTTCGCTCTCGCTCTCCATCTGATACAACTTTTTATCACTGTACTGTACTGTGCTATACTTCCCGCCAGGCGGGTGTGGTAGCTTATGTTCGTGTGTGTACGCCAGTTCGTATATCGTTATCGTATATCGTTTGTAGTTTAACCAACCTGTCTTTAGTTTGTTTTGTTACTCCTCTGTGGCCTAGCCACCTTCGGTATCATGGCATCGCGCCGTGATTCCAAAATTGTTAAGTTAACCTTCACCGGTGAACAAGCGGTTCCACCGGTGCAAGTTTTTAGTATTTGAGTAAGGGTGTTGTTGTGCCTGGAGAGGTTGATGCCTTGCAAGCTCTCCAGGGTCGTAATACGTACGATCTACGTTTTACCAGTGACGTGACCCGGCAGAAGGGTGTCACGTTGCTGAGTGGTGTCAATGGGTTGACAGTTACTCCATACGAACGTTCCGT
>KN889348.1:32122-46854 GCA_000934455.1 Apostichopus parvimensis | reverse complement strand
TGATGTTGAATTTGACATGTTGATAGACGCAATGACATACTGTTTTTTGTTTCGACATGTCAATATGGAATTGTAACATGCTGATATCGAATTGTAACATGTTGATATCGAATTGGACACTTCACTTTCTTTTTCGACATTTATGGAACGTTTGGCTCTCCGTAGTTTCGATGATGTAACATGAGCAGTTTTCTTGATGAATATGACGTTTATGTACAGTGATGGTGTACATGTTTACAAGGGTTTCACGATTTCACCTCTGATGACCCTAAATGACCTTTGACACCCACCAAAAACAATAGGCTTCTTTAACTCAAGGTGGTACTTCTACACACTAAATTAGTTGTAGGCCCAAGCTTCCAGTATAAATTAAAGGACCATGCTTAAAAAATATATATACCGGCTAAAATCAAGTTCTCAATTGGCAATTCCAACACACATCAGTCACCTGATCACTCAGGACACAGAAATTAGAGTGAGGAGACAGGTAAGTGAGGAGAAAATAAAAAAATTGGGCTTTTTAGAGCAGCTTAATAATAATGTGCTTATAATTAAAGCAGTCATACAGGGCTTATGTTAGGTACAATAATCATGCCGATTCTATGGATGACTTACCATACATGTGTTAAAGTTTGTTGATGTCTACTAGCAGACAATTGCCAGTGCCTATTTTTCCTCCCCCTCCCCTCTTCCCCCTCCCCCAACTTATTATTGTACTAAGACATATCAAGACTTTTAACTTCTGCCCAGAATCATCCATTTAACTCAATTAAAATAACTTTTTACAATATTCCTGATTATCAAAGGGTTGAAACTCTCCTATAACCAAACCTACCTAACCCCTTTCCAAGCTATTTGCATCATTTTCAAAACTTCCTGGTAGCTTAGATCAACAAATGTGGATCGTTTGCTTATATACATGGATGCAAGAATTTATTGTCATAATCTTTGTATACATGTATACATATGTTTTTACCTTCGGTTTTGATAGCTTCGAGGGTTTTCGCTTCTCTGCAGGCCTTCTCGAGTTTGTTGTGCTGCTTAGCGAGTGTTTCGATCGTCTCCTCCAAGTGCGCCCTCTTGTCCCTCTCACTCTGTAGTATCTTCTGCCACTTGCGCCCCTGGGTCTGACCTAGCTCCAAGAAATCATGACACGCCTACGAAGAAGAAGAAGAATAAAAAATACAGAATATTACAAATTGGTAATACAGATGACGGAAAACACAGAAACGATCGCCAGAATCGAGACGATGATGACGACGGAAAAATGTCGAAACAAATCTAGGTGAGAGATTTTGAGTAGTTTTCCTTCAGAATGGTAGATTGGGGAGGATAAAGTGGGCGGTGCCCAGGGAGGAAGCGGGGGGCAGTGCTAAAATCTTCCAAGGTGTAGTTAAGGTAGATGGGAAAGTGCAGATGTGGAGTCGGAGACAGGTAAGAGAGGAGCGAAGTAATTCAATTATATAAATTCCACAACTTCAGGCTCAATGTATAGGATACTGCCTTAGACCACACAAACTGAGAAATCTTCCAAACCTGCTATCCCCCCCCTTTTTTTTTATTTGACATTTATTATCAAACAATGCAAATATACTGTGCAGTAGACTCCACAATAAACACTTTCTGGCTTGGGTAAATTTACTAATGATGATACTTACCTGTAGACCTATACAGAAGATTGAATATTATCATCTCTAATAAGGCTAGGCTAGGCTAGGCTAGGCTACTGTAGATCGGAATCATGCGTATTGCATGCATAGGTAAGAGGGGAATGAAGTACGCAGATAATTTTCTCTTCTCAAGTTTGCAAATTTTAGATTTTAACTCTGTGTCACATGTTTTAACATTATTTGGCATTATAAATTCAAGAAGTTTATTATTTCCTTTGTTTAAAACTTTAAATTCCCTCAAGGATACAACTGAATAAAAGAAACACTCTTCATTAAAACATTATCAGCAAATATTACTATGTATATATGCAGTACCTACAAGGAGCTTAAACAGGAGCCCACACTCAGACAAAAGACAATCCACCGACTGTTACACGTGAGCTAATAAAGTTGATTGCACATTTCGCAGCAAAAGGAAATAACATTTCTACTATAAAGACCACTCAAATCTGCCAATCCTTCCATTGGCTCCAGCAGATAAATCACCAACAAGCGTATCGAATGCATTTGGTCGTACGATGCTACTACTTCCAAAATTATTTCTGAGCACGGATCTTGCCTAGATCTCTTTCGAGGTATAAAAGCCGATGAATAGTTTTAATTTCCCACGTGGCGTGAGAAAGAAGGGCACTTTGCTGTGATGCTGCACGAAAAAAACACTCGCACGAACACTAGGAATTGTAAAGGGGATTTATTCTGAAAGATGGAATACAGCACTATATAGCAGTGTAGTGTCTTGCGATGAAAATATAAACAGAAGCGGCTCTTATTGGGGTCCACTTCAGTTATCTGCTTTAACTCCCCCACTTGTTAGATTTTTTTGCTGGTTGCAAAAGTGAGGGTTATATATACACCAGGCAATAATATGGTGCAAAATACATATAAACATATCTTATAATTTATATACAATGAGGTAAATCAATTTATATAAGATGGGTGGAAATGGCAAATAGTAAAAGTTGAAATTTTAAGCCCTGCCTTGATATTTGAATGATATGTTTAGTTGTACAGTTAGGGGAGGGTTATATGCTAAAAGTTCCCAACTTATGCACCAGGTATACAGTACATAGTTGATGGGGATTCAAATACAATGGTTTTTTTGCAGATTAAACAGACCCAATCACATATATCCAATTTATCTAAATATTGTTTTCTGTATTCCTATTCAGTAAAGTGAGTTTAGAGATAGCAGCTACCTGCAGTATACACATACCAGAGGTGATGTACATTGCATTTAAAAAATCAAGGGACACCAACAAATTATTTGAAACATACATTTTATCTGGACTTAATTATTTTAGAAACTTGAAATACACTTGAAAGAAACTTGAAACTTGGAAGACATTAGCAGTATATTTACAGCATTTCTGATTCCTCAGAATTTGTAGGAAGGGGGAAGGATGGGAGGGGGAAGGAACATTCTCAGAGGAGGAGTACAGTAAATACTACATATACAGGGACTATTTTTATTTTCATTAATGTTTGCAATATTACTTAAATTGTAAAGTGCAAATTGCCTAGAGAGGCTGACTAGTCGGTAGCTGACTAACTACTTTATTTAGCTACCACCGGACAAGACGGTTTGTGTGACCTTTGAACTACTCATCCGTATAAACTAGAGTACACCTACGGGCATCCAGTTTAATTCTAAGCAATCCCGAGGTCAAGTGTGGTACTTAAGAATCTTTAATGACAAAGGATGTTAGTATTAAAAGAGTAGGGCAAAGTGTATTATGATGCAAGTTTTATGTCAACTATTTGCCAGATTATAAATTTCGAATATTATCAACTCACGGTTTCTATCAAGACATCAACCTTTTGCATTTTGCATAATATATAGCTTTAACTTCTGCTGGCCTCCAACTAAATGTAAAATGGACAAGATTAAGGTATTATTAAAAGTTGATTACATATAAAAAAAAACTCTTAAAGGAGAAACTCAAAGAACTAATGGAATAAAAAACCGACGGGACGGAGAGCTCAATTAGAAGGTGAACTTATTTGTGACCAGATTTCCAATTCACTACTTGCCAGAATATCTTTTATATCATGTCAGCAGTGTTTATACTTTTCCTAAAAAGTCTTTGTTTTTTTTTCTAAATATTTGGTGAGATTTCATGACTTTCAACCAAAAGATATGTCAGGAGATCTCATATTTGTCTAAGGAAGTATTTGAGATTAAACATCTGAAGAATTTTTGATTATATTATTTTCAAATGTGTTAAAAAATGTAAATAATGTTTAAAGAAATATATTCACACATGTTAAGGAAGTGAGGATGTGACATCACACCCTCATAGTTAGTCTTTCTACACCATTCATTTTCAAAGAAATTTTGATATCTTCAAAGTGTCATATCTCCTTAACAGAGCATGCTATCCATGGTAGTTTCTTCACTGTTCTTTTTGTCTTTTTGTGCTCTTTCATACAAAATAGACATGTCAAACACCTGAACTAATCCTTTAATATTAAAGCCACTATTCTGAGGCAACTAGATATGTTTTGTAGCACTCTTCCTCACCTTTCTGATGTAGGGGTGAAGTACAATATATCTCATCTACCGATACATTACATGTAAGGAGATGAGCTATTAACACAGATCTGACAGAGGGTTATATATGAACTATCCATGTTTACACTAAATACAGACCTGTCTAATTTACAAGAGCAGAGCTACTGTACCTCTTAACGATTCAACGGAAGCACTCGCCGGCTATTGACGTACAGATGGATAGCACACGTTTTATTTATCTTTGTTTGCTACATGTATTTGTTCGTGTGTCAATGCATTATATATACCACCATGTATGAATTTTCATACCACTCAACGGTATACAGTGTGTTAAAAGCCATAACACGTTTCTCATTCACAAAAATCAATAAGTACAAAATGTGCATTTCGAGAGCTTCCACGCCATCTGCTCGAATAATTTCCCAATTCCCATCTGCGGGTATTTAGTGGCGTGTTAAATTTGAACTGCTCCTGTTCCTTACAAAATATTCAGCAATATTTAGTAGTTTTTTCTTTTGAGTTATTCACATGTTTACATGCCGATGCACTTACTGTAATTACTTTATCAGTGTTCCCAGTATCATAAGGATGAGTGTATAGGAACAAAATTCCAATTATGGGATTATTAAAAATCCTTACAGTGTTTTTAATATGCATAGGGCAAAACATGGTTATATCAGTTACTCACATTACTGTACGACACTCATTAGGTGTATTGAATAATGCACTTTTAAACCATTAATTTGAAAAGGTATTCAAAAATGTTTGCAATTGATATCTCTTATTATGCAGTTACAGTCACCAAATCGTTAAAAATATCGAAAGTAAGCTGTCCACGAGATCAGGAGCAATTAAGTTCATAACTGCTGAATGAATTATGGATCATAACTTAATTCATTCTACTTCATCTGCCAATATTTTGGGAAAATGAAATATTACCAAGAAAACTATCATATATCCATTCCATAACCGTGGCTTAGAAGGTACAGCAAGAATACGACCACTGGCAAGTTGTCGATGATACAGACTTTATCTTTTCAGAGCCAATGTCCATTTTTTCATGCAAATGCCCAAATGATCTCTTGCCTACTGACCTCTGACCTGGTATTGTATGGTCCTTTGTCATTAGTTGCAGAGCCACTTCCTGTTCACATTATATCCACATCCTCAGTGCATTGATCTAGCTTAAGTTACAATTTATTGTTTTTATTAAACAACAAAACCTTGCTAATATGACCATGAACTGGATGTTCTTCGAATCATCTCGTTTCGCACATTGCCCACAAAAACATGAACACGTCGATTGGCATTCTTCAGGAAGTAATTTGATAGGAAAGAGTTCAAAGAAATCCTAGCAATTAATGATTCAATTCATAACAACGGATACAATGCATTTGCCAAGAGTTTTAAAGATTCAGTAAAACGTGAGAGACATCGAAACCATTTTCTTTTTTCTCGTCATTTTCTCTTTTTTGTTAGTCTGTTTAAGAGGTGAATGCACTAACTGTGTGTGCTACAGTGGCTAGTGGACAATTGTTTTGCACACTTGTCAAATAATATCATATCATATTAATTTATTAAATAATTCATTATCATAAATTAATACCATAATAATTCATTAATAAATATCATAACAAATGATGAATTTGCATGCCATTTGTAAATTATGTGAAAGGGATATGTATACTGTACATAAACAGGGTGATGTCACACTAAAGTCAAAAAAGGTTTCAGGGGGTAAGGAAACGCAGTTTGAATTTTGTCACTGACGTTAGCAGTTCATTCTAGGCACAGGTAGAACGAGAGTGCTAAGGTCGTGGGGAGACAGGTAAGCGAGGAGCGAAGTAAACCCAATTTTACCCAAACCACCCAGTGTTACTCAAAGTAAGATTGATGACAAATAATTTGACACGCCCTTTTGGACTCTTTTATAAATATGAGCCTATAATTAGCAACTATGTGATGATTCTATCCAGTCTTCAAATATATACAAAATGACAATTAAATCTTCTTTGTTCTTTCCGGTCCTCTCTCGATCCAGCTCTCTCGTTGAAGAGCTCTCTATGAGGTACGTATATATGACTGAGGTACATACCACAGGTTTACGAGCTCTCCATCAAGCATACAGTATATACTGTAGGTTTAAGAGCTCTCTATGAGGTACATATATGATGTACATATACAGTATAACATTTATAGTTTTAGAGCTCTCTATGAGGTACGTATATATGACTGAGGTACATACCATGTAGGTTTACGAGCTCTCCATCAAGTATACGGTATATACTGTAGGTTTAAGAGCTCTCTATGAGGTACATATATATGATGTACATATACAGTATAACATTTATAGTTTTAGAGCTCTCTATGAGGTACATATATATGAGGTACATACCATAGGTTTATGAGCTCTCTATCATGTACATATATATACTGTAAGTTGAAGAGCTCATATATACTGTAGGTTGAAGAGCTCTCTATGAGGTACATATATGATGTACACATACAGGTACCATAAGTTTTAGAGCTCTCTATGAGGTACATATATGAGGTATATACATACCATAGGTTTACGAGCTCTCTAACATGCACATATTTATACTGTAGGTTTAGAGCTCTCTATCATGTACATACTGTAGGTTGAAGAGCTCTCTATGGGGTACATATATGATGTACATGTACCATAAGGCAGATTTCACAATCAGAGGGTCCAAAAGCTCCCACACTATGAATAAATTTAAGTTTGCTTTAAGTTATGTAATACACTGTTATTTTATTCTTTGACATCTCAGTGAAGTGAAAGTTGATTGTAGAAGATAAAATATGGTGTAAATTTTGGAAAATTTCCTACTCAAAATCGCAGAGGTCACACAAAGACACAATCCAATCCAATCTCACACTTTCCTTTTTTTTTATTCCCCAGGATACAAGGAAAGGCCTAGTCCCATAATTCTTCAGTTATGGAATGCACCAATGTTGCAGACTATAACTAGTATAAAAGATATTATTTAAAACTTATCAATTTAATTTTAGCTTGTAACATGCGACATGGATGTCATTGGACGGACATTTATGGTAAAATATCAATTAGTAGTTCACATAAAAAATTACTAAGAAGAGAAAAGAATTTGATTTTTGTTGCAATGTATTAAGGACATTTGCTTAATAACAAATAAACACAAAAACTGGCTTTAACTGGCATGAGTAACTTAACAATGAGAGAAACTTTGTTCAATTCACACATAACCATTGGACGGACACACAGTTATGTGTGAATTTCACACATAACCATTGGACGGACACACAGTTACAGTATGTGTGAATTTTTCAAATGAACATTGGACATATAGGCATTGTTTTGAAAATATTAAAATGATTATGCAAACTGCTTGATTTAGTTTCATCAATTTCTAATTTGTATCTGTCTATTTAACTTACAGATATACATGTTGCAAGAGTGGAAGAGCAAGTGTATGGATAAATTCACACACTAAAACTGATTCAGTGGTGTCACCATTGCAATGAATTCAACAGCAAAAAGGGAAATTGTAATATAAAGATTGAAGGCATTTTGAATTCTTCTTTGGTTACTGCATTTAATTGAATTGATGATATAGATTTGTCTAGTTTAATTTTAACTTGTAACATCCGACATGGACGGACATCTATGGTAAAATATCAAGTTAAACTTCACTTAATAACATACTAAGAAGAGAAAGAATTTGATTTGTGTTAAAAGGTGTTAAGAACAGTTGCTTTATAACAAACAAACACAAAACTGGCTTTAAATTGCAAAAGTAGCTTAACAATAAGAAAAACTTTGTTCAATTCCACACATAACCATTGGACGGACACAAAGTTATGTGTGAATTTCACACATAACCATTGGACGGACACACAGTTATGTGTGAATTTCACACATAACCATTGGACGGACACACAGTATGTGTGAATTTTAAAAATGACCATTGGACGTAGGCATTGTTTTGAAAACATTTAAAGTGATTATGCAAACTACTTGACTCAGTTTCACTAATACTGTATCTAGTTTTTATCTGTATATTCAACTTACAGATATGTTGCAAGGATGGAAGAGCATGTGTATGCATAAATACACACATTCAACCAGTGACAGAAGTATTTGTGTTAAATCAGTATGGTAGTTCTTTGAATGAGAAACCCATAACCCTTATAGTTAGCTGAATTTTTGGACTGAATTAAAATGAACATTTATACAATGGACAAAAATTTCAGCTTTCTATCTCAACTTGTTCTGTTTCCTTAAACTTGCATATCTGTCCAAAGCACACTGAAGAGATTGGATGTGAAAAGGCCCATGGCCCAGGATCTCAACAGGCCCAAAAAATATAAGCCTTTTGTTTACACTGGTGATATCATCACGCTTAGGCCATGCAAAAGATGTTGATGAGGCACTATGCAAAAATTTAATTTGCACCTCAGCACCATCAATAGCTAGCACTCGACCAAAATATGGTTTAGAGTCATAAAAGACTGCATAGTACTGCTCAATCTGAATATCCCCAATCAAGTAAGATTGTTGCAGACTCTGTTTTTCATGTTCTTCACCTGAGGTTTCACTTGAATCTGGCCCTTTGGATTCATTTGTCTTACCTGCACTAATTTGCCTACTTTGCTGAATATAATCCACACAGTTTTGATTTGACACATTTATGTCACGGGTAGCCCTTTTCAAGGTCTTTACAGAAGGAATTCCAACATATGGAGTATTAATGCATGATGTGCCACCCACTTTGCAACTCCCACAAAAGCAAGAAAGTTTTCTTACTTTAACAGAATATGCACCATTGGCCTGGATTTGATGCAATTTCCTGGACCCTTTAAGAGTTTCAACTTCACGATCTGGCCTGTTTCTTGCCACATCACCAACTTTGACATGAAAAAATTTCCTTTTTGAAAATTCTGCATCTGATGCAATGTTGGCTGAGCACCAATCATGCAGTTCTTGGCTGTTTCTAATGACAACTTGTCGGCCAAGAACTGCACGATCAATAGCTCGATTAATCACTCCAATTTCACCATCGCCTTCACCCTTCCCATGTTCAGAACCGTAATAGTTCCTTTCTGTGGGATATGATGCCAATGATACGTCAGCAAAATTTATTTTGCCCTTATATTGACTGGCGCATCCATCACTGAATATCACAATACGGTTTATTGATGTTTTTTCTTCCATGTGCTTAATAGCACCTTGAAGAAAAAATTCGACAGCATGACTGTCATGGCCTGTATCATCTGAGAGGAACACAAGAGACTCTCTAATTAAGTGGTCATTATCATCCTTTCTATACACCACAATAGGATGCATTGTTATTTGTTTCTGTGAAAAATGAGCCGCCTTAATCTCATCTTGAAAAAATATTTTGCGATTCTGTGCAAAATCCATGACCATAAGTATCCACCCTTTTGGCAAATTATTCTTCAGCTGGTTGTATTGATAATACTGCCAGGAAGCTACAAAAACATGTTCAATAAATGTCACGCCCTGTACTGGACATTCTATGTCCTTAATCAATTCATCCACAAGCTCTTTTGCAGAATCTTGTTTGGCAACAAGAACCCTGCGAATCTTACCATCATCACATGACTTCCTCTCCCAGTGATTCCATATGGTTTGTGGGTTTTTTTCAAGGACTGTTTTGTAATATTCATTGATTGTGTTACCATAGCCTTTACATTCACATTTCCCCCAAACACAAGCTGCCTTATGGTATCTTGCACCATCTGATTTGGAACACAACAATACATTCATGAAATTTCTTTCATTCTCCACTTTGAGTTCTGCACAAGTGACAAGTCTATTTAGAGCCAGCAATTTGTATTTCACATTTAGGCAATAGACACACATACAAACTTCATGTATCATGGAGGACAGTAGCCTCACATTCCTTGGCCTCAACAACGTGAATTTTGTGTACCCAATTTTGATATTTGGATACTCTTTTTGGCAAATTTGATATGCTGCCTTTAGTGATATCTGTAACACATATCCAGGCCCAGTCTTTGTAGCAAATCGTTTTTGGGGAAGGGGTCGTGAAATATGCTCCATTTTAAAAAACTTATCAACTATTTGAACTGTGCTCTTCGAGATCTTGTCTTTCCTGCAGACTCTACCAACTCCTACCTTACGTGCTCTTAAAATAGTTTTGGTGTTAAGGCCAAGACTAGAACTCAGTACCCGAGCACTTGCTCTGAGTTTAATTTTTCGAGCCGTGTTTGCAATCAACTTGGCAGCAGCCATTCCTTCTTTCTTCTGAGACATCAGCTTCACTACTTCTGATAGTTTGGGCAGACACAGTCTCTTGGAAGGTGGTGTTAGTCCCTTGTCTTCCATCGCCTTTCGCTTTTTGGGGGACGAATTAGCAATGAGACCATTGACGACATCAGCAAACAACTTTGGCCCTTTTGGCATCTGCTTCCTGATATTGGCAGTAACGTTCCATGTTGTTTTCTGTGAGACCGAGTTTTCTGCCTCTACGTGATTTGCGCGCTCTTCTTCACGACTGATAGCTTTTCTGTTCCTATCCTTTTCTCGTAATCTTCTCTTCTTTTGGGAACTCATCCTTGACCTTTGTTCGCGCTTCTTCTCCTTCCAGTATGCTCTTTGATTGGCCAATCCTTTTCTCGTTTGTAACTGCACAAACTTGCTGCATGGAAATTTAAATGCTACCCGCAACCTTTCCGGGCATGTGGCCTTGGATGTCACTAAACTGCCACCAGAGGGATCATGATTGTCAGCTGCTGCTGCATTCTGGCTCAGTTTTTTCCTCTGTCTGTATTCTCTTTGTCTTTTTCGTGACTGTTCTTTTATCTTCTCATGTGCTTCTTGTGCCTTCTTTGATGGCTTAATTTTCTGCAATTCGTTTCGTAATTTGGCTCTGCGTTTTGCTTCACGCAGCTTCTGTTTCTCAAGTGCGAGCTTATATCGGTCTGGATCAGTTTCTTTTACTTCCCTCCGATATTTTGAACTGGTTGATGACATGATGAAGCCTACATATAAATTGTTAATGGTTTTATTTTCTTCAAACTATAAACTATAAACATTCACAGGGAAAATTTTTAAGAAAGCCTTACTGTAACAAGAGCAATATTTGCTAGGCCATGCCCCTCATAAATATGCATGAAATCAATTTGTAGGCTACCTACCAATATCACCATATCAAATTTGGAGAAATTCCACCTTGAAAATTTTGACCTTTTGACCTCATTAATTTTTCACAATGTAGATACCAAAATTAATAGCGTTCCTCTATGGGCCACCAAACCACTATGTATGGTAATAATCAATCGCTCCCTTGCCGAGTTATGGTGCATATAAACTTATGTTTCATAAATTATGCTAGGCCCTGCCTCCTCATCAATATGCATGATATCAGTTGTAATTCACAGCAGCAAATTTAGGTTACTTACCAAATATAACCATATCAAGTTTGAAGAAATCCAACATGAAGCTAGCCAAGTTATTGCAAGTTAATGTTTGACCCTCTGACCTCATTAATATTCATGATATAAGAACCAAGTTCAATAGGGTTCAACTACTTCTTATGGGTCAACCACTCACTAAATATATTATTGATCAATCATTTCCTTATCGAGTTATTGTGCATACAAACTAATGTTGGAAAAAAAATGCTCAGCCCCGCCTCCTCATAAATATGCATCATATCAATTACAACACACATCAAATGTAAAGGTGGTCTACCAGTATAATCATACCAAGTTCGAAGAAATCTGACATGTGCTTGCCAAGTTATTGCAATATGATGTTTGATCATATGACCTCATTAATATTCATGATTTAAGAACCAAATTCAATAGGGTTCAAGGACTTCTTATGGGTCACCCGGCCACTCACTTTGTGATTGATCAATCATTCCCTTATCTAGTTATGGTGCTTAGTGCTTAGCCCCGCCTCCTCATAAATATGCATGAATCAATTACAACACACACCAGCATGTTAAGGTGGTCTACCAATATCACCACACCAAGTTTGAAGGAATTCAGAACTGTCGTTGCCAAGTTATTGCAATTTGAAGATTTTCATATTCGACCTTGTGACCTCATTAATATTCATGTTATGAGCACCAAATGCAGCCAGTTGCTAGTTCTAATGTCTCTAAACTGTTCTTCCATATCAAGTTTCAAAGCACTCTTATTGACAGTTCCAACAGTTCCAAACCTTTATTTGATGGAAAAAACTGCTAATACTGACAAGTGCTACGACCGTGCGTTTTTTGAAGCATGACATGACAGTACAGAAAAAAAATTCCCAACTGGGTGCCAAAATGCACCCAGTTCTGACAATATTTTCTAAACTGTATTACATGTCATGCTTCAAAGCACTGGTTCTGACAGCACGAACAGTATAAATATCATGTTTCTGTCTGATAAGGTTAAGAACTGTTCATACTGTCAGTGCAATTGCTTTAAAGCATGATATTGGAGGACAGCATAGAGTGGTTTAATCATTGAAAAATTCTCCCAACTGGATACGAAATGCATCAGTGCCAACCCCCCTCCCCCTCCTCCGCACAGCTTCCACTACCCCCTTCCGCAGTCCCCACATTTTGTTAATTTACAATTCAATGGGACAATCTCGAAGTTTCTACTCCAAACTTGCAAACCGAGTAGGCCTAGGAATACAACAACAGCAAAATCGCAAAACTGGTACTACAAGTACAAATGCATGTAAGGGGTTTGCAAAAATATATGAGACAAAAACATCGCTCACGCGTTAATTTTTCATCTGAATAGTAGAGATGGTCCAACGATCTAAATTAATTCAGCGATTACAAGTTTAAGTCTGTTTCTCGCACTGCCCGAAATTACGCGATGTCCGTCCTCTCGCACGTTATCTTAGCAATATCTGTCCCCGTAACGTAACGTGCGCAAAGTTGATCAGACGATGTAATGCCCTACACCTTACCGTTGATACTATTATATGTGGTAGGTCAACTACGATAAACAATCAGCTAATAAAATATAAAAATAAGCTGATTCGTACTTTTTCGTGTTTTGGGCATAAGATTTGTAAGAAACAATATTTCGCATGTAACACTTTTGCAAACGTTACAAAGGGGACGGAATTTCTTTTCTTTAAAATGTGGGAACATTTTTTATTGAAGCAAATATGAGATTTTTTCAGTTCACTAATACACACCTTAATCTGCCTGAACCCAATGTTTTCTGTCAAAATTAGCTACATATTATGAAATCCCATAGTTCTAGCTTTCATATGATACCCTACAGTACATGTAGTGATTCAACGTTTTTTAATTTTTGGTGAAAAGTTTACTAGTTTACGGAATTGCCCTTTATTAACATTGTGTTAAACAAAATTTGTTAAAAAATGCGAGACTGTGCTCTGAGACCGGTTTTGTGATAGTTACAGTACATGTGAGCTAGCTGAAGACCAAATTAACCAGTTTATACAGTACTTCAACAAAAATACCCAATAGACTTAACTGTATGTGAGACTCAGTACTAATTTTCCATAGATATTTATCAGCGCGGCAGTGGTGCTTCTGGTCGTGATATTTGATTATACAATAATATTCCCGCTATACTTGGGCTACAGTATGTGTGTGAAGAATTCAAAATTTTCACTGACTTTTGGAGATGCATCCTATTTGTAACAAATATAGACAGAAGTGAAAGCTAGGCCACTTAGAAAGAGTTATCGTGCAATTGGTATACGATATGCGTAACTTAAAAATTTACTAACATGATCACGTACAAACACAGTACGACAGTTAAAAGGCATGACCATAAAAAAGGAAAGAAAAAAAAAATGTAATGTTGAAAGCAACGCAGCAACAATTTCCGTCTTTTCTTTTCTTTACAGGAATAGAATGGATTTGTTAAAAAAAAATTCTGTCTGCATTCAATTTTTCCCAACTAAGTCTTAAAAAAAACCTTTTGTCTAAGTCTAAAACAGTTTTTTCTACCATGAGAAATCATGTTTTGAAGGTTTTCAGGCTTCAACTAATAGCCCGGCAGCCCAGTGCACTTTGATCAAACGAACGAGGTACCAATATCTGAGTATTAGAACATTTGTGGAAAAACCCAGTATATCCAAAAGTGGATGTCTGCCGTGGTCCCTCTGCTGCATGTGGCCCCTGGGGCCGGTTAAAGGGGGCCCAAAAATGCATCTGATCAAACGAACGAGGTACCACTTGAAACCAATGTCAACTTAATGCATGAATGCCACAAAGTACTGAATGGCCCATGCCAGACAAATTTTCTGCTGCTAAGGGCCCGCCAGACGCCCCCAAATATGGCCCAAATGCCCATTATCGTAGCATTGACCCAGATTAAACATGCAAGGTACCACTCAAAACCCGTTTCGAATGTTCGGGTTGATCTTACAGGCTATGGAAATCATCATGCCAGACAAATTTTCTGCTACAAAGGGCCCGCCAGAAGCCCCAAAAGGGCCCCTAAAAATGCATTTGATCAAACAAACGAGGTACCACTTGAAACCAATGTCAACTTAATGCATGAATGCCACA
>KN889348.1:0-22919 GCA_000934455.1 Apostichopus parvimensis | reverse complement strand
TTACCAATGTCAGTGGGAATTATGTGTGTAAAAACTTGTGTTTTTCTACGTGTCATATATACATAGAAGTTTTACGTAAGCGGAGCGAATTTCGGGGAGGCTCGTTGATTGTGAGTAAGCACTTATCTAAGCATCAGTATTTGTGAAAAATATCGTAAGGTTTTTCAGATATTTTCTTTGAATGTCCACTCCATATATCTCTCTTTCTCCGTCCACTCAAAGCTCGACATTTACGCTAATTCTGTTAGGGGGAAATTATCGTAAATATCGAAATATCGCGATAACTTTTGAACTATTTATTGTGACGGTAAAAAGCAAATATCGCCCAGCACTTCCTCCACACTATGAATAGCGTTGTATCGATCGGTTCACACCCATTGTGTCGGTGGTGAATAGCGAGCGCGGGGAATTTGCGTTCCTTTATTTGGAGTGCAGGGAAAGTAGCGTTCCTTTATTTGGAGCGAGGTTAATTACAGTTAAGCTGCGTTTTGCGCTGAATCGCGCTAATCTTTACCAAGTTACTTATTGGCGGTACTGTAGTTTTGCGTTCAGGAAACCAAAAAGACTTGAGCGCTCTTGAAGTGCGACTAAAAAATTCCCACAGACTTGAAGGAGTTAAGGATTGTGACATATTGGACATTTAAATCTTGTAGAGTTAGCTAGTTCATTCAATTATTTGTATTTTTCTCATTTGGGAATTTATTGACCCATCATTTGGAAACTTGACAATTAAAGTTCTAATTTCCATTAAAGGTTATCAAAACAAATGCAATTTGTTTGAAATGATGATATCATACTAATTACATAATTAATGGAAACATAAATTGACATATAGGTCACAGCAGGACGTATGGGCATAATGTGTGTTATCCTTCTGCAACTTTCAGGCGATTCTGTGAGAGTCGACGTGGAATCGACCAAAAAATCTGTTGATGTGGCATGAATTGACCCAAATAGTTGCACGCATAATTGATTGAATAGTTAGCCCATACATTGGGTTTTATGGTGGTAGGGTGAAGGAAACAATTTGGTGAGCAGTTCTCTACAATAAAGCTGACAAGCTCTGGGCTAGTGTGTATAGACATTTGCAAAAGTGTTTATTGATGTCTATGATAAATAAGAGTCATGTCAGTACCAGCCACACTGATAACAGAGCTGTCAGTGAACATCTTAACATAATTGGAAACCACTGCATGGCACAAAACTCATAAGCAAGGGTTGAAATAAGGATTTGTGGACCAGGAGCCACTTTCTAAAAAAGTGGCTCCTGGTTCGCAGCAATTTCAGTAGGACCAGGAGCTATTTTCTCACTACCAGGAGCTAAAAAGGAGAAACAAAATTCAAGTACGGCATGTACATACGTATCAGTACAGGTGTTGTGCGATATATAAACCATGATGTACGTACGTATCAGTACAGGTGTTGTGCGAAATATAAACCATGTGCACCAGTTCTATTGTGCATGCACTCGATCGATCAGTGATTTATCAAATCGCTAGCAGTTACTATATAGCACTAGCATGCAATGTAGTTTCAGGCTTCTGTGCAGCGCACGATAAGGCTGATATTTACAGGAGTATGCGGGCGCTTATTTGCCGACAAAGAAGCGCCCGTGGGTATTGTATTTTCATGTCCAGGGGCGCTATTTTAGTGCTTGCGGGCGCGAATAGCGCCTGGGCGCCCGCCTATTTCAACCCTTGCTCATAAGATACATATTGTTTGGGGTTCCTTGTTGGAAGCAAGTCACATACAGGGTATGCAGTCAGGTTGGCACGCCTATGTGTGCGTCTGTGACACTTGCTTGGGTCCGCAATAACTCAACAACAGATTATAGATACTGTATTTGTCATACTTGCTGCGTAGATGTATTGTAGTAAGAATGCGTGTCCTATCGATTTTTGCGCCAATCTTATGAATATTAATGAGGCTAAAGGGCCAAATGTAGATATCTTTGCATTGCAATAACTCTGCAACATTAAGTGGGATAGTAGCCAAATGTGGTATTCAGTTGTTGGTTAATAGCTGGTACCAGTAATGTTACTAGAGAAAAACAAGTTTGCATCCCGTAAAAAATAGCTTACATCCTGATTGAACACCACATTGGGTTTACTGTATGACCTACCTTTAGTGTAGTTGTAAAGATGCGATCGTAATACTGCCCATACTGTGTGATTGTTCTACACAATATATAGGGCAGATGAACTTCAAGAAAAAATAGAAAGGAAATTATTGAATCGTTATGAATTCTTGTTTGCACTTTTGATCTTGTAGCCAATTTCCCAGTGGTAAATGGATCTAATGGTGAGCCACGTGTAGTCCTTTATGTAGAAAGAGAAGATGAACTGAAGTGTTCCGTGGATAAAGCTTTACCAAATGTTTCTCTGGAATGGGTCATTGTAACTCCAGCTTTATCAAATCAGATGTTACAGGAGCAAACCAGTACTCCACCAAGGGATCAGGTGGATGGGGCAGTTCACATCAATCGTAACATATGGTTTAGGATCCCCACTGATGCCATTCATGCTCGTCTGCAGTGTAGGTTGTTGATTGGTAGAGATATTGTGCGGGCCACAACTGTTGAACTTATCATTAAAGGTAAGCTCCCTTCAGTACTGTGTCAAAACAAAAATACTCATTTAAGCAAAAATTGTTTACCAAACATACATTTCTAGCTCAACAAAACTGGAGAAAGTTTGTTTTGTTTTTTGGAGGGGGGGGGGGGGGGGGGAGGGAGAATGCTAATACCTGTCTTTATGAATTAATATTAGCATTAGCTAAAAGGTAAACATTATCGTGGTTAAGTAATCTACTTTAGAAAAGTCTGAGTCAAGGCAAATTAAAATATAGCTCTTAATCAACAATAACTGTACTGTAATATTAAACTTAGACTCCACATTTTTTAATCACCCTAACTGAGATTTTCAGTCTCATTTCAGTTTGTTTTCTCCAGTTTAAAGCAAAATATACAATACAGTATAAACATCCGTATCAAGCACAAAGAAACAAGAAACGTTATGTACATTGATATCATGATATGTACAAGCAGATAATAATTTAGTCAGGTACAAAATAGTCTATAAGAAAGACTTACTGCTTGAGGAAAGTTTGCAGCACCATAAATGACACAATATCTGAGGTTCTTGATGCTGAGATTGGCAAAGTTGTCTCATGTAATTTGTATCAGGTTTTACGGTTGATGACAGAACTGTCTGAATGTCACACTCCTTGCTGCAGAAAACATTCTGTTCAATCACACATTGTTGAAGAGAGTTGAGATGTATCTTTCCAACAATATCATTAAATTGTTTAGCTATCCAACATACCAGACTACCAGGGCTCAAACTTGTCCAAATATACAGCATGCCAATTCCCTACAAGTAACATCATTTCTTTATCATTGGTTTCATTTTCACATGACATCATCAGAGCAATTACTTCTATATGGTTATCTGGATGGTTTTAATTCGAAGAGTGACTGTAACCATCTTTGAATGCTCTTCAAGCTATTATGAACTGATGTTTGTTGGGCATGGTACACATATGGTGCACATGTTAACTTTGTGGCCATTTAGAAAGACTTGATGGCTGCTGAAATATTGTAAAAGTATACACTGGTAAACATATTGTATACATCATAATAAAAAGTATCTTATAAGTGAGTTTTGTGTCATGCAGTGGTTTCCAGTGATGTTAAGTGGTTCACTGACATCTATGTAATCAGTGTGGCTGGTAGCCTGGTACTGAAAACTCTTATTTAGCATAGACATCAATACACACATTCCCAAATGTGTCTGCCACTCACTGAAATACACACTAGCACAAAGCTTGTTGTGAAGAACTGCTCGCCACACTGTTCCCTTTACCCTACCACCATACAACCTAATGTATGACCTATTCAGGGATTATCAATCATGTGTGCGACCATTTAACTTCTAGACAGTCATGGAAGAGTTAAAATTGGTTAGGACAGATTCACCTGAAAGATTCAGAAGGATAATGTGCACAGGAATTAGGTTGGTAACACACAATATATGTTCCATACGTCACACTGTTTCCCATACTCCCATATATGTCTTTTTTTTTTAATGATATCATTATTAAGAATTAAATTTCACAACAAATTGTATTTGTTTTGATAACCTTTAATGGAAATTAGAACTTTACAAAATATCATTAAAATTGATCACTTCTTTATCAAGACCTAAGAAACTTCTAAAAATCGTGATGTATGTGACATTCAGCATTGGAAATGGTCTAATTAACATATGTAATCCAATAAAGAAACTTTAAACAATTGTCAAAAGCTTGCAAAGGATCAGTCAATAAAGTCCCAAATCAGGAAAATACAAATAATTGAATGAACTAGTTATGTCATCAAAATATAAATGTCCCATAGTCACACTCCTACGCAAATTATGCACAAGTCATTCATTAACTACACATGTTCCATGAGATGTCTTTAGGAAATCAAAACCTTCAGACCTTTAGCTTTACAGTGATACCAATAAGCCCCATTGTCAAATCCTGTGGATCGAATGAAGCCTCTGAGCTAATGAGGAGGCAGGTCTATTACATCGTGAATATGAACCATGGTCATCCTTTAATAGTGATCAAATAGATTGACATTTCTTCATGAATTTACAGTTAAACTTTCTTAGGTAACTTGTTCTTGACAGAAGCAACTGGCATTGACAATTGATCGAATTTTCATGTCTAAACTCTACAGGTATAATATGTGTACAATCATATGTTTGTGGTGATGTACCCTTGTGTGCATGTTCATGTGTTCTGCATTACACTTCTGTAGCCATTGTTGTTTTATTTTCCCCTTATCGACAACAAATTATACTGTAATGTTCCTCTACAAGTTTCTCACAAAAGCATAAATTTTGGCTTTCCTCCAATATGCATGAAATTATTGTTTTTAGAATGCACCCATTCTATGCCAATAACTAAAAGCATCTACAGTGTGTACTCACCACCATTGCATTCATAACATTGGCTGTAGCACATGAAATTGCCCATGTAAGATCAGTATACTAATTTGCTATTGATGTTCGTTGTCTCAAAGCTCAAAGCACCATGCCATGTTGTATGTTCATAGGCCTACTTGCATCTAGCCATTCTTCACAAAGCGCAAAAAACAGCGACTGTCATAAAAGCCCAAAGTCGCCCAAACTTCTTAGTATCACAAGCCAAAACAAAATTAAATCCAAACTGGACGTTTTGACTCGGCATTGGTGTGACAACTAACCTAAATAATTTTAAGAATAATAATGAATAATGAAGAATAATGCTGGCCCTCTATGTACAGACTATACACAAACGCCCTACCTCAAAAGCACTATGTAAATTTTAAAGACTAACCTATTTGGCCTTTCATATCAGGCTTCAATTTGAAGCTGTTATTAGTGTGATCATGTACCTGATAGTGCCCATTTTAGCAAAGAGTGTCAAGACATAAATTATCATAATGATTTGATCTTTGATATGGTTGCTACTGTGCAATTTGAACTGAAGAGTATTTTTAACAGAGCCCATTCAAGGTTTTGTTCCTGTTTAATGTGTCATACATCCAGCATTTTGATTAGAACTTTAACCCTATATTGCTGCTCATGAAGAAGCCAAAGATGTTTCAATAACAGAGCTCAAAATATGAATAGATGGTATATTTCCTCTCTTGCTTAAAAGAATTGCTTCAAATTTATGAATGTTTTGGTCAATTTTGTATTGAGATTATCAATGATATCAGAAATTCTAGCATATTTTACTAGAATAAACCGGAAAATTGACATTTAGAATCATGTGCATGAAATTTGCATCCGGTTGATTTAAAAAACTAGATAAGGTAGCAAATCATTGCTTGTTTGACGTAACATGTTACTAAAGTATATCATAAAACAAGAAAATCACATACTTCATGAAATTGTTGCCAAAATTGCTCAATAATACAGCCATTGATTCGTTGAATGTTTAAACCAAGTTTTGAATGTTTTATCTTGTAGATGGACATTGGCAAAGTTATCCTACAATTAATGGATTGACCAATCAGCAGCATGTTGTCCTAGATATCAACAGAGAAGATGAACTGACTTGCTCGTGGAATGGAGTATCAAAATCTGGGTATCTGAAATGGGACATCATCAACCCCTCATCTGATGAGATCATCATGACTGATCATCGCACTCACACAAGAGACAATGGTGATGGGACATATGACCTCTCACTTCACTCCACGCTGAGTGTCCACAATCCATCAGTTCTCTGTGTTACTGTCCATTGCAAGGTAGCAGCTCCAGCAGATAACTGGTATCCAGAGATCACCACAGCAAAGCTTCTTCTTCCTGCAAACTGTAAGCCCCATGAAAAGTTACATCAAGTAGATTGTTGACTTTGTTGTGTGCACTTCAATAAGCATTTTGCACAAATACAGTGTTCACATTGTATAAATGTCATCAAGACGTACTTACAATGTAGACTCGGTTACTTAGAGCTACAGTATATTCCATATTATGTCTGTTCTTTGCAGCTTAAATGTATAGTTAGGGTACAGTTTAGCTTATCCTGTATCTAACAGTAAGTGTTCTTGTTAGTTTCTCACTAACCTTTGGTCTTTGGAAATCCTAATGGTCAGAAAGTACAAAGACTTCTGAGCATTATCTTGAAAACATAAAAAAAAAATGAATAAGAAACTGGACAACAGAGTGCAGGGGACTTAAGTCGATAAATATAATTTATTATAACATATTACTATATTAATTTAATATTAATATATTATACATTATAACGGAAAGAAAGTAACGAAAATGATAGCCTTACTGTTGGGGCGCTTCCAACGAAAACTAAGAATAAATAACTATGAGCAGTTCCTTGTGAAAGATGTTGCTATGTGGTTATCTAGTTGTGTCCCTCTTCTGGTGGCGATGTTATGGTTTGGCATGGGTGTCCGTCTCAATGTAAAATACTAGTTATAAACAGTTCCTATCTGGGGTAAGGTAATAAATATGGCTTGGAAAAGTTCCTATATGTAAAGTGGCAAGTAAAATGCTTCTGGTTTCCTCCAAATAAAATAAAGTAAGCAGAATAGAGTTCTGGTTTCCTCCAAATAAATTAAGGCTGAAAAGAGTTCCGTAAACTATGGATATATGGCTATGATGAAGCCTCCAGACAAAGTAATGTTACTTTAACATTTGATAGGTAGTTATAGTCCAGAGCTTGACTATTTAACAGCATTTTGATGAATTTAATATACATAAACTTTCTGCACAGTAATAATTGTTTTACCTACACAACTACAAAAGGTGGTCTTCACTGCTTGGCAGGAGAGGTGCTCTGCCTATGCATTTGACAGGAAGAATAATAGGGAGGACTGAACAGAGGTACAGGGTAGCAACCAATCTGCCCAATCAGGAGATGGCAACATCCTGTCTTAACTTAAATAAACTGTTGGCACTGCATATTCAGTAGCAAGTGCATATGTTGCCAGGGCTGGTGACTAATCTACTGATGAAAAAGAGAAACAATGTAGGGCTTATTTTAGCACCAGATTACTAATGAAACAAAAGGGGCCTTATTCACCACACCTGCTGTGGGAGATAATCTGAATTAAAATCTGTGTCTGTTTACAGTAAGTCATTTGAGTTCACCAAAAGTCAAAGTCTGAAAACCCTGTACAAAAATGTTCCCATTTAAAGTCAATCTGGAGCTTCACAATTGATTTGGGTATCCGCATTATTAGGTAAATATATCCAAATGTTTGGTAATGATGAAGGTCATAATGATGTCACCATACATTACAGGTCATCACAGGTCACCATTGGTCAAAGTATGAAAACCTTGTAACCAGGACCTCTTGAGTGCAAGGAACTTGTTGATTATGCAGATTCAGCAATGATCAAAATTCTTAATGTGGCAAAAACTTACTTCTGGTCTGTGATTCCTTGTCTAAAGCAAAAGGAATCTGTGTGATGGTGATGGCATATTTTTGTGTGTGTGTGTGTGACGCCTTGGCATGTAAACACTGTAACGCCAAAATTAAAGTTTGAATGAACTCCATATTAGATATGTGGATCCACCTTAGTCAGTACAAGAATCCTATACTTTTTTGTGAAGGTCACTGGTCATGTGACATTGATAGAGGTCATAACCTGAAAACCTGGTAAATAACATAAATCCCTTAGCAAAGGTTGGTGAAGTTCATACTTGCTATGAGAGTCTATCTGAGTGAGTACAAGAACACTTATTGTTTTGTTGATGTCATTAGTTATGTGAGGTCAATAGAGGTCAAACAAAATAAATCCAAAAGAACAGGTTGAGTAAACTTCACCTTTGGTGTGTGGATCCACCTTAGTCAGTTATAGAATCCCAGGTGTTTTCTGAAAAGGTCAAAGATGATGTGAGGTCAACAGGTGTCAAAGGCTGAAATCTTTGTAAGAACTTGATACAGTAACTCCAAACTTGACGCATCATTTAATCTGTGAGTAGTCTGATGCTATAACTTTCTTTTGGTGAAGATAGTTTGGTCAACTTAAGTTCGTTTGAAGTTTGTGCAGGGTCTCAATATACCATAGGTCTGAAGTGTAAATCTTCAATGGTACATACAGTAGTTATCTAGGGTAAGATGACAAAGGACAATCAAACATATTTTATCAATTATGAATGTATGGTCTGATAAAAGGAAAAATCATTTAAAAGAAACATTTTTATTGGGGCACACAACAATTTATATTAAGCCAACACAACCTTGTTAGACATGCAGCTCTTATTAATGAATTATTGTACAAATTATGAACTGCTGCATTTTGAGCATATTATTTACAAAAAACTATATGAAAATATTTTGTTGGCAGAAAATGCTTTCTGTCTTTTTGGAAGTAGTATGCACCAATATTAGTTAAGCATGTAGTAATGCTTTTCATATTTATATGACTTTTTAATCGTTTAACTTTTAGCTGTCTGCCAATTACTTTGAACCACCCATTATTATTATATTTCATGTTGCTCTCTGCAGGTAAAGAGAACCTCCAGACTAAAATATTGTTGGGCTTCGTGATTGGTGAGTAAATTGCAAAATAGCATGGAACTGGTTGTGGTAGTTGGAATGTATGATTTGAAGGTCAATATAGCATTAAAGCAGAGATGCCAAAGAAACAGTAAGATTGTTATCAGTGACTGCATGTTACATAAGGACATTTTTGAAGTGGGGGTGTAAATGTAACGTGTGGGTGTGTGGATGTATAAACTATACATCTACAATGCATTAATTAATGTAAATGCCAATGGCCACATGATCACAGACCAGATGGTTACATTTTGAAAACTATTCCTTGACCATACGGCAGATGGACTCAAATTTGGTGGGTAAGTGCCTAGGGATGGGTTGTAGCATCTGGGTTACTAATGATGTCACAGGGTCAACCTTGCGTCATAGGTCAAAGAACCCCCAAAACTGTATTTTGGCCTTTGCACATATGTCAAGATAACAATATGGCTCAATATAATTTAGGTAACAACATTTGATACACGTACTACAGCTCATCAATTAATGTAAAAGCTAAAGGTAACATATTTAAAGGTCAACCATGGTTTAATTTGTACGCAACAGGCTACAGGGATGCTGGATCAGCTTCCCAACCCGAATGTCCCCATGAGCGGGGGAGAGATCAAAGAGACGGGAGAACAGGGAGTGACATGGGAAGGTGAGGATGGCTCTGAGTGGAGAAGCGGAGGGAGGGAGAGAGAGAGAAGTAGAAAGAGAGAGAGAGAGAATGCCTCCTGTGGTCCCGGCGCCGTCCGGTTTAAGCATGACCAAAGGGGAAGGCAAAGGAAAAATGCAAGGCTCCCGTACAGAAGGCAAAATTGCCAAAGAAAGAACTGGCCCAGCCCGTCTTAAGAAGGACACTCGGAGAGCATCCATCCTGGATTGCAAGGCGAGCCAGCGCCTAGGGGAAAGCAGGATGGAGGGACCAGAGTGCGGACCTCTTAAAGCCCAACCCTATCGGAAACTCAGGATACCACGGCCGCGACCGGTGGGTAGCAGATACAGATGGTCCCACAGCAGAGATATGGAGTCGAGTCGGGATGCAGAATGTCCGGGCAGGGTTCAGGAACCCAGATCTGAGAGGCTATGACAGGAGTGCTGCAACCCGCAGATCGAGATGAGACTGTAGCAGATCACGGTCGCGATGCCTGAGTGGCCGCAGAAGTAGGAGATCCCCACCGTCAGACATCATTGGACTCCTTAGACGATGGCAATAGAAGAGTCAAACATGGGCGCCGTTCCCCTCGAAGGAGGCAAGAGGAGGAGCCAACCTGACTCACTCAGCTCACAGGACTCCTCAAACCACTCCTGGAACGGGAGCATGTGAAGGCCAATAAACTTCCGACCAGGCAGAGACAGCTGCCAGCTAGATCTTAACCCAGGTTTCGGAACCTTAACCTGAAGAGTTCGAGACGGGCGAGGATGCACTGGACTACATAGCTTCTGTAGCATTATCTGGACTGGAGGTTGAGGATCCGTTGGACTTCGACCCAGTCGAGAGTGATTATTCCCTGGGGGAGCAGTGAAGAGGACACCCGCATCAACGGTGGTGTTACCATCTGAGCTGACAGCCAGAGCCGCGGAAATCTTCCGAAAACACCTAGATTTTGAGGAACCCCAAGAGCCTGCTCCCAAGCCAACCAGAGTGTCAAGATTGACGAGAACGGAAAAGGTGGCGACCCCACCTAAGAGGACCATCCCAGTAGATGCCTCCTGTTACGACAGATTCGATGCCATCACCAACCAACGAAAGTCGACGGCTTTTCCCGGCGAAATCGGAAAGAACGGTTTGAGCCCGGATGAGGCCTGTAAGGCACTGTTCAGGTGCCCCACCATCCGCCAAGATGCAAGAGAAAAGTTGATAGTAGACCAAGGCTGCTCTTCCTCCCGCATGTTCCACAACTCAGCACAGAGAAAGCTGGTAGAAGTCATGGTGGACGCCGATACTGCGGCCAGGTTGGGGATGAAGTTCACATCTGTTCTCATGTTAACAGCCGAATTCTTTATGAGGCACCACTAACAGCTGCCGGAGGACGACACACAACTGTAGCGGACCGAGGTAGGCCAGCTGCTCCTCCTGCTGGGACCCATAGTCAGATTGGCATATGACCAATTCGTGAGAGTAGCAACCAGATTGGTGACCGTGAAGCTGGAGAACTTCATCTCTTGATCCGATGGCCGTCCACGGAATCCAAATCACAAATGCTCTCGCTACCATTCCAGGGGGGAGGGTCTCTTCGCTAGAAACTTCCAGCAAAAACTCCACGTAAAGGTGGCAAGGAGAGAAACCTTGTTCAAATCCGAATTCTGCTCCATGGATAGGTCCTGACGCCCTCAATGTCAGGAGAGCCTAGGGTGCAAAGAGGAGGCAGGGGGATACCACCCAGACATCTAGGATGGGGCACCACACGAGGCAGATCAAGAAATTCCACCAACCAGCCTTCCTGCGCGTGGCTCCACAAGAGGCACTGCACCAACAGCGAGACATGACAGTGACCACTCCTCCACTCAACCGTCGTTCTCTGTCTGGCTCTAGGGGTGCCCACCTCACCTCGGAAAAATGCAGGTGGGTGGGAGAAGAAGAAACTTTGCCCTGCAATTGGAAGTCTTTGGTGCGGACAAGTGGGTATCGAAGGTAGTGGCCGAGGGTTACCTCATAGAATTTACCTCTGGTCCACCTTTCGGGGACTAGGGCAGAATAACACCGAATACCCACGGACCCCGTCCAACGGCAAGCTCTAAAATGGGAAGTTCAAGCCTTGCTAGAGAAGCAAGCAATTGTGGAGGTGGAGGGAGAGATGAAATTTCTCTTCCGCTCCTCGTTTTTTCTGACCAAAAAATGGGACGGCACATGGCGCCCAATCCTAAACCTAAATCCCCTAACCAAAAGTTTATAACTCCAAAGCACTTCCGTATGGCAAAGTTAGCTGTTAAACTGCCTCTACTCCGAAATGGCATTTGGGCGGCAAACTTAGACTTACAATACGCCTACTTACACATCCCAATCCAGGAACAACAACCAACGGTACCTGGTCTTCCGATCAGAGTTCGACCGATTATATGATAATTGGTTATTACCGATTACTGATTAGTTCATTTGACAATTGGGCCAATGCCGATTACTGATTACTTCATCGTTTTCGTGGAACTGGCCTGATATATGATTTAAGTGTTATGCGTGATTACCATCCCCTAGGCAAATACAAACAAAGATGGAAATGTACGACTAAACGTTTTTCATTAAAGCAAATAAAGAAGTTATGTTCATAACGATGAGTCACAATATTGCAATCCCACCACAACACAGTAAATGTCAGGGCTGTACAGACTACAGAAGGGGCAAAATAGCAACCATTGGCTACGAAATAAAAAAAAAACTATGGCCAGCTTTTACAACTAGTATAATTACCATTATCAGTATTGCAACTCCAACATAAATGAAGTGAAAAGTAGACCCAACGAATCTAAAATATTCGTAATTTCTTAATATGATATCGAAATATATTATCTGATATGAAAAATAAAACAATCCCTGACATTTGCTTCAAGTTTTCACTGGTTATCATCTGCGAGGGGAAACCAAGTTAACGTTGTTTCAAACGATCATACACAGTAAGTCAATAGCGCTTTTCCGTTGACTTCACTACATGTGAGAGAAATCGCACACTAAAGTCCCATTGACATTGTCGTGCGTGTCGCCGGAAATCAGACTTGCTTCAGTTGGTTGCGGGACTTCAGTTAGTGAAAGGGTTGTTTTAGCATGTATGGTGCATGCGGTCAGGGAAAAAAATTGCTTTGTGTTTTTCGCAAAAATATGCGTAAGTGTGTTTGCCTAATCACAAAATAATGTAATGCAGTAGAACTACTGAGGACTGTCCCCAAACATTATATGGGATTTTCAGGAGTATTTTGCGCCTTGATTTCATCATTTTATCGCATTTGTAAACTCTTGGGCAATTACGAGGCTCAACCATTCTCTAGTCAGACTAGCCTAATGTATTTGTAGAACTCACAATTAGCAAAACCTCATGTTATTGTTTTCACTTTCCAGTTTTCACGTACGTTGCAACGGCAAAAGTGGTTAAAAAGTATATTGTTTTGGTTTTATATTTAGTCAAGACAAATCTTTATTATCAATCGTTAAACATGGATTACAGTAGGTTTTGTTAGATGCAAGAAGTGAAAAAAAAATTACGTTACCCCCCTAAGCTTATTGTATGATGTTAACTGCCAAAACTGAATAGTATATCGAAGAGCAAATTACAATCTCGCGTGAGGGACTTGCAATTCCGTTACCTTCAATAGCGTTGAATCGAATGATGTATACATTCTTTCTGGTTGTGGTTGTGGTGAATAAAAAGCGTAAAAAAAAACAATCCTTTATGTGGAACGTGATAATCAGTATACAAATAATGAATGGTTATGAGTGCAATAGTGCAAATATTTCATGAATTGAAAGATGAAATGTTCCATTCAACGAGGCGCAGCCGAGTTGAATGGAACAAATTACATCTTTCAACGAATGAAATATTTGCACTATTGCACGAATGGAAAACATTCATTATTTGTTTTATACAACATATTATATTAAGATGGGTAAAATGCACTCATGCAACAGATTGTTTTGAACAGACAGGTTTCTCTGCTCTCTTACCATTGAAAAAAGTGCTACCAAAAAAGTTTAACCCATGGTTCTATTTCATAGAGTGGAATAGAGCGCATTTTGCATGCAATCAACGAGCAATTGACCAATCAAATGACCAGAATACAATTAGGTGTTGTATAATTCCGCATAATCGATAGCGCAATTGATTTTGCCGATGCCAATTATCTAACCGATTATCGGTCAAACACTACTTCCGATACAAGGGAAGGAAGAGACTTCCAGTTCAGAGCCCTGCCATTCGGCCTTTCAACAGTTTGCGAGTTTTCACAAGAGAAACAGGAGCAGTGGTCTCTTTCCTCAGAAAAAGAAGGGTCTCCCTCTTCTTCTACCTTGAGGATTGACTAAAAGTCGGGGAGTCAGAGGCGGAAGCAACACTCAACGTCCACAATACCATCCAACCCCGCCAACACTTGGGTTGGATTATCAACACCAGGAAACCACGACCAATCCCCACACAGTCCATGTAATTCCTGGGAGCGGAACTGAACTTGCACGAGGGGATCGCTGATCCCACGGAAGAACGAGTCCTGGTGATCTCGACGGCCTTACACCTGCTCCTATCACAACAGGTGTCACCAACCCGACTCTGGCTACGAACCCTAGGCCTGATTGCCAGTCTGGTCGACGTGGTGCAGCTGTGCACACTCCACATGCACCCACCCCAACTGCATCTCTTCAAATCAACCAACCCAAAGGTTTTGGAAAAGGAAGCACCAGTCCCCCTGTCGGGAGAAATCACCCCTCACCTCCTCAGATGGTCGGACACGTCCATCTCTGTATTCAATTTTCACTCCACTACAACATGAAAACATTCATAACTACAGTACATTGAATGTTCATGATCGTTTCACTTTATTACTTACCCTTTTGTTTTGCCTTATCCTTGTCAGGTATCCTCATCGTCATCTTCATCGTCATTGTCTTCATCATCCTCCGCAACATCTACAGCAAAGGACAAAGGACAACAGGTTTGAAATTTAACAACTTTTTTCATCTCTCGTGTATAGATCCAAGTATATGTTTGAAACAGAAAATCATGACACTCATCCACTAAAATGCAAAATTTACAGACTTGAAGCTATTGTTTGTATTATAGTACACATAATGGGCCTCTTGTGTGACCGAATTTAACATTGGTTTTTGTGCTTTATGCTCTTGGCAAACTGTCCTCTAAAGCACACAGGAAACAAACAAGTTTTGACATAGAGCTAATTCATGAGAAGGATGATAGGTCGCTGAAAGTTAAAATCATTGAAAAGTAGTACACAGAGCCATCCCTTAAAACCTCCTAATCTATGAACATTTTCTAAATTCTTGTCAGCCCACCAGTGACATGTAATATGCCATAAATGTGGGATCAAACAGTATACTATGAGGGAATTGGGAAACTAATTATAGTTGATATAAGATATCAAAACGTGTGGACCTTTGAATGTGTATCTCAGGGATCATAGGAAGATTAGACTTCCAACTGGGTCTAAACTTAAAAACATCCTAAGCACAAGTTTAGAGTAACATACAAATTTGAATAATATGGTATGGTTTAGTGTACCCTGAATAGTTTATCATTGCATCATTGTTGTTGTTAATGTGACGATTTTGATCAAGTTATATTCTTCTTGGTTGCTTACCTGACGAATCTATGCAATGGTGATGGTGTAGTGTGTGCAAGTTTGTGTTCATGACATTGGCTTGTAAACACGATAACTCAAAACTTCAAGATGGATTCACTTCATACTTGGTATGTGGATCCATCTTATGGAATACGTCATTTGAGGTAAAACGAGGTCAAAAGTCTGAAAACTTTGTAAATACAATTACTCCTAAAGTACATCTTTGTTGAACTTCATAGTTGGTATACATATCTGGCTTGGCAAGTACAGGAACCCTATGCAATTGGTTTAGTTTAAAAAGTCATTTGCCATCAACATTTAAATCAAAGTCTTAAATCTTGTAAAAATGATAACTTATATGTAAACACAACAACAAGAAGCTCATATTCCTTGAATGTCATATGCATAGTGTGTAGATCTGCCTTGGTGAGTGCATGAATCCTCTTGAAATTGGTAGGGGTCAAAGGTCACATGAGATCATTAGGTGTCAAACCTTGTAAACATGATAACTCAAAACTTAAAGCAACAAATATTCTGTGAGTTCTCTGATGCTATGATTTCTGTTGATGTACATATGTGAGGACACGCAGGAATAAATAGGCAGAAGAGAGTGCTAATTTCTACCACCGCTTGTTCTTGTGGTCAAGTGGTTTATTATTTCTTCTCTCACATAGCATGTTCGAGATAACTTTAAATGGCTACATAAACAAAAAGAACGGTGCAGCACCTTCAGGTGGTTTTCCTGAAAGATAATAAAAAGAAACAAAACATAAAAATAAAGTCACTAAATTGTATACCAGACTAACCCTACTCTCTGTGACCCAATTAGGCTGGTTTCTACGCTGTCTGAATAACTACAATGACAAGGGTAGAACTGGGAGCACCACTAGACTTAACACATAATAGTAATAATGAGACTGTGACATTTAAATCACGGCACGTCTGCCTTACAATCTCTCTGTCCATTTCTGGGCAGGGCATTACACTTATAGAACAATAACACAACTAATCTAGTCCATTACATCTCAACCAGTTCCCCGTACACAGAACGTGTAACTTATTATAGTATACAACGTCGAACAACTAATTGTGGTTACCACAGCAGCGAGAGGTATTTTATCCAAAACCAATATCAACAGAGGTGAACTTAATCTTAAACAGTGCTGGTTAACACATAAAGTGGTGAATAAAGAAAGAAAATACCTTAATGAATAATTAGATAATGTTACGCAGGCTCACTCGGGTGGCTTGCCTATTACACACATATACTGTATTCAACGATAATATGGGCGCAGCCATCTTGTTTGTTATGAGAGGGCGCTCTATCGGAATATAGTACAAAAATACTTTATACACACTTAACAATTCACCGTAAAGCACACTTAGCTTAGACAATGAGCAAAAGATGCCCTCGAATACAACAAGGCATGTGAACTTATACTAATATAATTTAACAGTAGAAAACTTAATTAAACCCTAGAAAATACTCGATTTAATCTTGAATACCAATGTTATGCATTCTCGGAAACAATAAACCTAGGCCTACCCATACGATAACACGATAGGCTAACCCATGCTGAGACTAGGTCCACGTTGTACGAACAAAAATACGAATTGTGAGCCACAAACTCACTTATACTTCCCTATCCTAACATGAGCCAAAGCTTAAATATAATATACATATAATTACCTCAATAACGTCTTAAAAAGCGACATCTTCGGCAATAACTCTACATTTCTAAAGAGCGTTAATTTGTCTGGTGTTCGTAGTAAATTATAATGTGTAATGGTACAGCAACGAACGCCGAAAGGGACAAATGTAAAACCAACGCATGGCTCCCTGTGCGATGCACTACACCCCCCTGCTGAACTAAGTTTGTCCCCAAACTACTTAGGAAATAAAACTTCAACAAAAATAAACATGGTATTAAAAAATTAAACTGATCGTCAACCCTCATGGAAAACGAGAATATCAAGCACTATATAACAACGAATGTCGTAAAACAACTACACTTTTCTGAAAATTACCATCTAGTGAGCATAACTTGTAAGTAAAAAAACCCAAGTTTGAATTGCTAAGGTACACAACAATATAATAAGCAGTTCAATACGACACAAGGTGAAACATCAACTTGAAATAAAAGTATTGATAATACGGATGATAACTAATGCTGCCATAACGCAACACAACTTACAACTTCAAAATAAATGGATATCTCGTCAACAGTACCAAAAACAATAAGGAAACCATGACTAGAACTATGCTTACTTAACACTTAACAGATTTAGGGACGTTGTACGGATTTGTATGTTGTCCCCGGTTTACGTATGCAGATCCACCTTATGGAGCTCAAGGAGGCCAGTATTTAATGTGGAGGAAGGTCATTTGAGGTTAACAGAGGTCAAAGTCTGACAATCTTGTTATGGTGATAACTCAACAAAGAAAAGTTGCATTAACTTAATACTTTGTATGGAGAGCTACCGTACTGAGAACAAGAATCACATTGCTTTCTACTTGTTCAAAGGTCATTTGAGTTCAACAATCAGGAAGACTTGTAAATTCTGTAACCCAAGAGTAAAACTTGCATGAACTTAATACTTTGTATGTGGATGTACCATGTTGAACACTTGATCTGTATTCTACTCTTTGGAAGTTAAAAGGTCATTTGAGGCCAACAGAAGTTAGTAAAATGTAAACAGGATAACTAATTGGAGAGGGAAATGAACTTCATACTTGGTATGTAGATCCACCTAATTCAGTATGAAAACTGTCTGTGCACAGTTCACATTAAATGTTCTCATATACTGTAGAATGAGGCAAGGAATTACTAAGTATTTTGTTTCTGGTTTTCATTACAATAGGTTCAAATCAAGAAGAAATAGTCGACCTAAATACTTTGAGGAATCATGATGAATGAAGTTACTTGGAGAAGGAATTAAGAAAATTAAAGTTAAGGTAAAGAAGGAGTCCCGTGTTTGGGACTGTAAGAGTGTTATATGGTTGAGATTCCTTAAAAGAATGCATTTTGCTGTTAAATTTTCAGTTCTTTGTTATCGACAAGGTTCATATTAGTGTTATTGAAAAGAGACGCACCCAAGGGGAGACGTGGAAGGGGTCCTAGTGGGATAGTAGTGTCCAGTTTCATCAGTTTATTCACTCCACAAGTCATAACAGGTTAAGAACAGCCTATGCAAACAAATAAGCATATCAATGACATAAAAAATATTAACAAGAATACACCATGTGGAAAATTGTTCTGTAATGGAAACTGGAGAATTAGAACACGAAGGATAATTATTAACATATAGCAAATTGATCACTGAATTGTTAATGGTTACAACAAACGTAAATTTTCCTACGATACCTGGAACAAAAAGTATGGCAATTTGTCGCAATTTAACCTTATACAGCTACTAAATAACAGGACACTGAAAACTTAGATAAGAAAACTCCCAGATTACCAGTATAGCAGTTACATAATCATTTAAGAAAAATTAGAAAAAGAACAATTTAGTCAAATTACAAGAACATCAAATTTTCCCTTTAACATTCCTCTTTAAACTCTTTAAGTCTTACAACTCTCAGCTCACCAGCCCAGTATTAATTAAAGGTGATAGCCAGCATCCTTCAAGCCCTTGCAACATTGAGGCTGTGTCTATATTTTGCTACAGGGGTTTTACCAGACAACATGAAAGCTTCAAAACTCATATTTATATCTGATGAGAAGAATGTGTTCACTAGCTATAGACCAGTTTTATTGTTACCGCAGCTGTCCAAAATACAGAAACAGTTACTTGCAAAAAAGCTGTGATTTAAATTCAGAGTTTCTTTAATAATGTAGTACAGTATAAGGTGTTTTAATTATTTATTTATCCTGTATGTAATGTATAATACATAATGTATATTGAATTATTAGATTTTGTACTTTAAGGTGTTGATACTTATATGATTTGCTCCCATTATGGTACTATCTGAAATTATAAGCAATGAATAGTAAAAACACGTATTGTTCGCTGTTAACAAGAACTCTCGCAAAACAAGTTACATGATATTTTCCGATCACCGTTGTAATGCTGATCTTTACTAGATGTTACAGTAAAGAGAAACTGTTTTTAATTAAGATTATCTCCCATAGAAGGTGTGGTGAATAAGGCACCTTTCGTTCCATCTTTACTCTGGTGAAAAAAAAGACTGCCATTGTTTCTTTTTGTGTTAGTCAAAGTCACCAGCTCTGGTAACAAGTTCACTTGCTACTGAATATGCAAAGTTATCAATATGTTATGTAATAGCAGTGCCAGTTGACCAGTGACAAGAGTTTGTTTGAGATAAAGCAAGATGTTGCCATCTCCTTATTGGCCAGATTTAGTCCTCCGTAGTAGTGAAGGTTCTGCCTTTTAGCCAGATGTATAAACAGAGCACCCCAACCTGCCAAGCAGTGAAGACCACTTTTTTGTTCCTTGGTACACTGTAACTCAACAAGAGAAAGTTGAACTAAACTCAAACTTGGTATATAGATCCGCTATAGTAAGAAGGTGTACTCTATGGTTTTTGGTGCCAGTGCAGGTCACCAAAGGTCAGTTAGATGCCAAAAATCAAAATATTTTAAAAAAGGAATAACTCCCATTGACAGGGTCCAACATGATTGATAACTTGGGAGTAGTTGTGAATGGTGTAAGGGATCGTTTCGAAACATAACGGTCATGTGATCCAAGTTCAACAAAGTTCAATTAAGGGGTCAAAAACTTGTACTTTTTGCAATAACTTGAGAACTAAATGTCTGTCAAAGGTTGGGAGTTATGCTATTGTAATCCAGTAGTCGACCCGCATCTAGGTGACCTTTGACCTCCAGTGACCTGTATTAGTGTCCCACATGGTTGATATTTTGGGAATAGTTGTAAATGGTGTGAGGTATCGTATTCAAACATAACAGTCATGTGATCCAAGGTCAGTTAGGGATCAAAAACTAGTATTTTTGCAAAAACATGAGAACAAGATGTCCGTCAAGGTTGGGAAATGTACATCAATTTTTACTTTTATAATATGTTATTGTTATAGTTATTGTAAGAATATGTGTTCTAGAGAGCACCTGCTATGTTATGTAATAGGTATTGGAAATAGAGTTGAAAGATGTACATGTTTGGTCCGACAGTATGAACGTTCTGTGGTGGATCCGCGGAAAAAGTAGAAACTTTAAGGCATTCGTAGCAAATAGAATAGGTGAAATTCAGGTTGCTGCAAATCCTGGTCAATGGAAGCATGTGCTCACTAAGGACAATGCTGCAGATATCGCAACAAGAAGTTGCTCAGTTTCTGACATAATTAGTAACAAACTATGGTGGGAGGGACCCTCATTCCTAAAGTTATGGCCAGAATAGTGGCCAGACAACTAAATAGACGAACTGGAAAATGTAGAAGAGCGACGATCAGTTGTGTTCCTAAGTGGGATGATGCCAAATGTAGATAAGGACTGGAGACTAAATCCTTCTAGGTTCTCAAAGTGGTTTAGATTAGTAGTCCTAGCTTAGAGTCCTAGCTTATGTACAAAGATTCAATACAGATTGCAGGAGTAAGAAGGACGCTAGGGTACTAGGAAATCTTAATCTACAATCCTCGACAAAAATGATGGGACAGTATGAGCAGCAACGAGCGATATTGGTTTAAGCGCACCCCCTTCCCCCGTTCAATGTTGTAGCCAAAAGCGCTCAGAAACTGCAACATTGATACGGGGAGTGGGGTGTCCCATCTATTTTTGTCGACGATTGTAGATGACATAAGTGATGCAGAACTTGTACTGATTCGAAAAGCACAACATGACACATTTCAGGATGAGTTCAAACAATTGCAAAAAGGTAGTGTGAATTCCAAGAGTAACATAACTTCATTATTTCCAAGAGATGGTATTCTGAGGGCAACTGGAAGACTTGAGTTAAATGAGGCTATTCCGCTTGACGTTAGATATCCTATAATTTTGCCCAGGAAACACCCAATGACTAGACTAATTGTCGATGAATATCATAACCAGGGAAATCATGTTGCAGGGGTTAATCACACCCTCTATAGGTTATCGGAGAGATTTTAGATGATCGCAGCAAGGGAGGAAATAAGGGAATGTGAAAGTAGATGTGTAGAGTGTAAGCGAAGAACTGCTAGATCTGGACAACAAGTTATGGCACCATTGCCTGTCATAAGGTCTGATGTAGGGAGTCTAAGAGCCTTTGAGAGAGTAGCCGTAGATTTTGCAGGCCCGTTTTACACAAAACAAGGTAGAGGTAAAGCTCAGACAAAGCGATACCTATGTCTCTTTACCTATCTAGCTACAAGAGCAGTTCATTTGAAAACAGCATTCAGCTTAGATACAGATTCATTTTTGAATGCATTTTACAGATTTACAAGTAGAAGAGGACAGCCTAAGTTAGTAATATCTGATAATTTATGGAACTAATTTCATTAGTGGTGAGCGGGAGTTGAGGGAGATAGTAAGTAAGATAGATAAAGATAAGATTCAGAATGCATTGACTCATGAGAAAATACAATGGTAATTTCACCCACCTGTGTCACCACACATTGAAGGGGCCCATGAGTGCTTAGTTCTATCTGCTAAGAGGGCAATATATCCTATATTAGGTAAGGCAGATATTTCCGATGAGGAGTTACTCTCGGCCATAGTTGGGGCTGAGGGGATACTAAATTCTAGGCCGTTAACATACCAATCAGCATCGGTAAATGATTTGGTACAATTGACGCCAAACCATTTTTTATATGGTCTAATGGGAGGAAAATTTTCTAGTGAAGAGATTCTAGACAGTAATCAGTATAACATTAGAAAAAGATGGCGGAGACAATCCGAGAGTACAGGAACTTATGAAACACTTTTGGAATAGATGGATATCAGAGTGGTTACCAACGTTAAATCCTAGAAAAAAGTGGACAGAGGAAAAACGCGACTCTAAGGTAAATGATATTGTTTTAATGAAGGATACCTGTAGGTTTAATGTGAGGGGACAGTAGCCATTAGGAAGAGTACTAGAGGTTTTCCCTGGAGCAGATTGTCATGTAAGAGTTGTGAAAGTTAGAGCTGCAGACGATGATTATCTGAGAACCATTACTAAGATTTGTCATGTGGAAATCCTAGATTAGGTTCTTTTTTCGTGGTAAAGTAAATTTTACTTAGAAGCGGTTATAAATTCCCTTCAAACTGTACACAGTCCAAGATCTATTGCATTTGTATCAGTGAATTTTGGTATAAGAACATACCGTATGTGCATACATGTATAATTATCATCGGTGATATCACCAGCTCTACATCGATTATTTGTTTGTTCATTAAAGACAGGAAAGCTCCCAGTGCAGAGGAGGTGTGCCAATATTACCCCAATACATAAGGCTGGTGACCAATCTGAAATTGAGAATTATAGGCCTGTAGCATTGACTTTTATTATTTGTAAGTAGTAGTAGTAGTAAGTTGAGTCTCGTCTATCCGACATGCTCAGTGATTAACCTCCGCCACGTATCACGATCTTGCACAAGGTTTATTGCTTCCTCGAAATTGTTAATATTAATGTCCTTGAATTTCGACTTTATTTTTCCTATCAAGGTAGT
>KN889346.1:38762-70869 GCA_000934455.1 Apostichopus parvimensis | reverse complement strand
AGTACAACAGCATGAATATGAGTGCAACAGCATGAGTACTACTACAACAAGTACGACAGTATGAGTGCAAGTACAACAGCATGAGTATGAGTACAACAGCATGAGTACGAGTACAACAGCAAGGGTACAAGTACAACAGCATGAATATGAGTGCAACAGCATGAGTACTACTACAACAAGTACGACAGTATGAGTGCAAGTACAACAGCATGACTATGAGTACAACAGCATGAGTACAAGTACAACAGCATGAGTACTACTACAAGTAAAACAGAATTAGTATAAGTAATTCTCCTAGTATGAATATGAGTACAAAATCTTACACTAGAATTATCTAGGAAAGGTTTCCAATAATGCCCAGAGTAATTTAGTACATTAACCCATGAGGGTGCAAGTATGATTACTACAATACGAGTAAAAGCTGACCAGGAAAGCTCCCTCTTAGATATTATTTTGTGGCCATATGTGATAACTTCCATACTACAAAAGTGCATTGACCACCAGATCATTCCACACAACCTGTTATACACTTTTATAGGTACCTACAGTTGTGAAATTCCACAGAGACTATAAATATTTTTCAATAATCTATGAAAATATTTTTTGGGGATTTGAAAGTTGCTCTTTTATTCTTTTGATACTAAGTTATAACAGATAATTGGAAAAACAGATCTCAAGTGAGAACAATAAAGTTGCTTTGTTGGATAAGTTTTGTCTGTGTTTTGATTGGTCAGATAAATGAGTGTTTTCTCCAGGTGAGATGCATGTCCAGGGTTGTTTATATTTGAACTTCCAAACATAAAATCTGTCTTTAATGAAACAAAAATGGACATTCTCTCACAGATCTTGCCACATCAATTTTGAGTTAAAACATAGGTACAACAATTTCAAATTTTCTGATTTTTATTGAAAAATCTCAATTTATTCCTTTGATATAATTTTCTTCATGAATATCGCAGAGAGATTTTTCCAGACGTGTAACCCTAGGCACACAATTCCAAAGTGTAATATGCAGATTGCAGGTTGGGCTACAAAATGGGATGTAAAAAAAATAATCACATGATCTCCTGTACTCAAAATACCTACCCTGTGACTAGGATTTCTTTATATTGGTATCAAACCTGACTAAAGATAGCGGGAAAAGTGCATTCAAAAATCAGCTTAAAGGCATTGAAGACTCGCTCCAAACAGCGTGCCGCCATCTTTAAAAAGTATAACCTTCTGTTGCTTGCAAGTGAAGTTTATCTCGTCCTACAAAATGCAGACAGTAATGAAATGTGATACCTGGTTATCTTTAGCTGGACCTGAGATGTCCATCGCTGTATCGTTTATACACTGTGCTGTGGGTATTGACCGCAGCTGTATGTTCTGACTGTACACTAGTGTCTAATTACCAATGGTAGCAAGCTGTGTGTGCATTTTCTGGGAGCGATGGTGATGTCTAACACCTCATTCGAAACTAGTTCAGATTACCGGCATAAGACATTTCTTTTTGTGCGAGTCTTCACACCCTTTAAGAGACCACATGTTTGTGGCTTTCTTGATATTTATAGCCGCTGTAGTTTGCTGCTTGGCAACCATTGTTTACTGTTGCTGGCCGGTGTTTTCAATGCTACCCTCTCACCTACATCAACTAGTAAAGACGATTGTTGAAGTAATTATGATGAAATTCTCAGTATAAGGGTCTAACATTTGTGTAACTTCTTCTAAACTTGCTGAATCCATTTAGATTTCCAGTACACAAGGAGATGGCTTAAACTTGGTCTGCAAAGAGAGAAGGGTTTATGACCCATATAGTGGTATAATCAGAGTTTGATGATTGGGGAGGAGGTCAAAGGCAGGAGGGGGTCAAAGCAGGTTGGGGAGGAGGGAGGGGGTCAAAGGAGGTAGGGGAGGAGGGAGGGTGTCAGAGGAGGGAATGGAAGAGGTAGGGAAGGAAAGAGAGGAGTATGAATAATTCAAAACTGTTTAAAAAGATGTAAGATGTTGTATTGAATAATAACTGATATGTTCTGCTGCTTGATTACAGGGGGTGTTGGGTTGGGGGGGGGGGGGTGGTGGGGAGGATAAAAGGTGTGTTATTTAATTTGGTATTGTTGATTGTTGCATCATAAATAGTAGAGTTCTCATTAGCATTACAATTTAGGTGGTTTACCAACTTTATTATTAATGCTGGTAAATCTTCCTGCACATTTTTTTAAGTACTGTACATCAATATTGTGTATAAATGTGTTTGCAATAATCTGCTCCAAGTGCTAAAGTTCATTGTCTGTTGACAATAGTGATCAAATAGAAGGATAAACAACACAAAGGTTACAGCTAGGTAATGTTTATGAATGTGAATGAACATTGTAATCAGTCATGTGATGGGGTGGATGTGGAGAAACATGTATCTACTGTCAGTGACATAGTTGACAAATTGGGTCACCTTGTGCCAAATATCTTGCTTTTTTCATTTTAAGTCCTAGTAAAGCTTAAGAATAATTGTAACATTTTTGTCACCCTCTTTTTTCTTTTAATTGATTTTTTAATGATTTTTGATGTTTCAATGATTATTTAAACGATTTTTTAAAATGATTTTAACAGCAATAAGTTTAAACAACAAGCTATATAAGATCATTTCATAGGTAGGAAATTCTTGTTGCCTAGCAACAAATTGCACTACATATATTGAAATTTGGTTCAAACACTTTGGTGATACTGTTGGTGAACCACAATCTGTGAATTTGATGCAAATCCAATCACAGTATGATTTTTTAAGAAAACAAAATATGGTAGGAACATTAAACCATAATCTGTTCCAGACTTTGTTTTGACAACAATTTGTGGGGTAGGTTTGCTTTCTTTCTCTAATGTGGATAATTTTAAGTGGACGAGTTTTGTGTGAATAAGTTTTATGTGGAAGACAAATTTTAATTGCCCGGATTGAATATTCAGATAGGTTCATGAATATTTATGCTTGACTTCAAAGAGTAATTCATTTGGGATACAACGGCATTCTGTGTCTTTCCGTGCTTGTGTTACAAATCTCTGATTTATGATATTAAAATGAACCATATGGATGATGGAATATTATATACTTTTGGAAGTTTGTGGAATTCCGTAATAACAAAGATGACCTTTAAGAGACTGCTTAATACAGTCAGCATGTTGCTATCCTCAGAACTTGTGTGACTGTGTGAAGGTTTTTCCACCTCGCCATTAAAGGGACAGCTATAAAGGAAACCTAAACAGAAATGAAAGGAAAAGAGAACATTGCTTGATAGTAAATCACTTTTTTGAATATCACTTTTATTGAATATCACTAACACACTATCCTATCTTCAGCTGTGTCACAAATGAAAATTACTATAAAACTCGTAAAACCTTTCTCCACAACTGTGTGATCAGAAGAAAAACGAAAGTAACAAATTTCCAGACTTTGCAAGTAAATGCTTACAAAAGTGCAAGGTTACGTATATAGCAGAATGGTGTGGCCATATTAACATATATCTAGCCTGCTCCGAGGTCAACACCGGAGACTGTCCCTTTAAGTTCACCCCATTGTCCAATCTAGTGAATTATATTGTCAGATGTCTGGTGTGGGTAATGTACAGGATTTCCTATCATTTCCACTTATTTCAATGCCATTATCATCAATTCAACTCTGAAACTACTTACACGCTTCCTCTGGAAACCGAGATCCTTTTTTATCATGTCGCCGTCGGACGTACGTGGGCTCGAATTGAGGTGAAAAGTTGCTGGCAGTGAAAATATCACTCACTGCGAAACGTCTGAAGACTAGGGACAACCAGATACACATTGGTTTTGTGTTTCTAGAATTACAAATTTTCAAGTGTGATTATCTCTTTTCCATTTTGTGAGCTTGGGAAGATGATCCGTTCGTTCGTTACGTAGTATTATTGTTTGTTTGTTTGGATTCACAGACTGTGTCAGATTTTGTCATGTTATGTGCTAGTGGGAAATTTCAGCATGCACATAATCTTCAACTCGATCAGTTAATTCAACTTTGGAGTTGTGTATAGTTGTTTGTGTATCAGTGAGTCTGTGTTTTTGTCTGCCTCGTACTTGTAGGAAGTAAGTTCTCTGGAACTGCAGCCTGGATATCTGTTTGAAAGTACATTGTGAAGGTAAATGTGTATATATTACTGAGCTGGGGCTAACTTGTACAGTTTTACAGTATCTAGCTGGCTGTGTTTGCCATTTAATGCCTGTTGCTAAGCAAGTACACTCATGCATTACTCTACTTATGATGAGCTTTCTATAGTTAATGTTTAATATTAATTACACTAATGTACTTTAAAATCTTGAGAGGGTCCATGTGATTGCATCTCAAATGAAAAACATTCACTGTTAATTACGATGATACGGCCTGTATGTTGCTTTCATGGGCGGTAGATCGATGCAATAATATCCAGCCAGTGAGATTTTAGGACAAACATGCTAGAAGTCAAATAATGGTCACCCAGGCTCAGACTTGGACAATTCGTCCCTCTCAAAGCATCTTTGCTCACTGAGACATTAATTTAATTGTTTAGTAATTAATTAAATTGATCAGCTATAGCTAAATTAGTGCCAGTTATCAGAAAGTTTTTCAGTCAGTTCATCGGTCAGTAAGTCAGTCCATTGGTCAGTTAGTCAGTCATTCAAATAAAGTTGGTCAGTCACCAATTGAGTTAATTAATCAGTCACTTAGTCCAATTCAGTTAGTCAATTAGTAACTCAGTCTTATTCAGTCAGTCAGTCAGCACGTCAGTCAGTCAGTCCAATTAAGTTAGTCCAGTTATGCCTGGTGGTCCAGTCAAGCCAGTCATGTCTCTCGGTCCAGTTAAGTCAGTCATGATTCTCGGTCCAGTTAAGTCAGTTAGTCCAATTAAGTTAGTCCAGTTAAACCTGTCAGTCCAATCAAGTCAGTCATGTCTCTCAGTCCAGTTAAATCAGTCCTCTCAGTCCAGTTAAGTCAGTCATTATACAGTAGTTGTAACTTACTCTGGCTTCTAATTTCTATAAATTGTTCCCCATAAATGTTTCTAACATGATTAACTTCAAGGTGAGTCTTCAGGCATTTAGTAAACTGCAGTTAACCTCAGCTATGGAGAAAGTTGTCATGGCATTATGAAAACAGAACAGTGCAATACCTCATTTGAATGACAATTAACGGAAATACTCATCTCGTTATCATCTTGGAAGGGCCGATGAATTAATTTCAGTTTCTGTCTGTCTGCTGTTTTGTATCGCCATTGTTGAAAAATCCTACTTATTTTAACGTTGTATGTGTGACCTCAGGATTGTCTGTGGGACTTTTGGGTATTTATTGACAGTATTTATAATGTGTACTATGAAGTGAATAGATAGATGTAATATATTCAGTATGATCACTTGTGATATTTAAAAAAAAACAAAATGGCAGACTGCATGGTTATTAGCAATTCAGGTAAACATTTACATTTTAGTCTATATTTACACCATTATCAAAGAAGGAATTTATGCATTTTTGGCACTCTAGAATATGTTAAGGAACCTTAATAAATCAGTCCTTATTTTAAATTTTGTTTGTTTGTTTCACCTATTCTTCTGCTTTAAGTCAGTCGTTAATTGGGCTTGAATTGATAAAAATTTTACTTAAATTAAAAATGGTGAAAGTTCAAATTTGTTTAATGCATTCATTCATATTTCCTGATTAAAAACTTGCTTTGTTGATTTCAAACCCACAAATGGTAAATATATGTTTGCCTAGCCATGCTGTACTACTATAGCTTCAGTCACGTTTTGAACAAAACTCCACATAAATCTTGTACTTGACATACAGTAGTATCTAATAAACCAGCACTTGGTTAAAATTGCTTAATAAATCTGAGACTGTCGACACATATGTCCAACGTTCTATGCGAGATCAGATGGGTCCCTCATCCGGGAAGATGCTTTTACAGGTGCGACAGGATGCGAGGAACGAAGGACATAATAGGAATTAACTCAGGTGCATGCTTCCTGTCCATTGATCAAGTACATCCCTGATATGAGAGTTTGAATGAAAACAAAGACAAACCAGGAATATGAATTGAATTGAATGTTCTAAGAGAGAGATATATGAGATAATAAAATGATCGGTAGGTGGATGTCATTGTGCCTTTTACCTCAGGGGATGTTTTTATTGTATATAGCGATGTACTGTGTATAGCCTTCAGGGATTAATGGTTTAAAGAAACAGTGAAAAGTACAAGGTAATAGTCTGAGGGTGATATTTGTAGAATCCATGTTCTTGAGATGAATGTTGAGAGATACAATATATGTTAATTGTTGTTGTACTTTTTAATATTCCGAAGGAACTTTTAGTGACTGAAAGCTTACAGAGAGAGGAAGACAGAGTGCAGGGTGGCTGTTGGGTAGGGCTGATGGTGGTGTGAGGGTGCAGATGCTAGGTGAAAAAGGAGGGGGGGGGGGGGAGGGGAGAAAAAGATGTATACGCTCCAGTCATAGCTAGCTTTTTTATGTTTGGGAGGTCAAACTTTTAGTGACTGATAGCTAAGAGGAAGACAGGGAGAGTGGCTGTGGGTTAGGCCTGGTATGAGAGTGCTGCGGAAAGTGAATAGGGGGCCCAGGTGTGGAATTAACCAGTGAAAAGGGGTGGTGCAGGTGTGGAATTGACCAGAAATTAAACCCAAGGTTCATTGATGATCTTGATCTTCTTCAAGACTTCCAACAAGTTTGGTTACAATGCCAAAGGCTCAGTAACCTTTTCAAATTTTTGCGGTGGTGTGTGTGGGTGTGAATGTGTGTGTGGGTGTGTTTATTTTTCTATCTGACCGAGGACTTGAACAAAAGAATTTCAGGTCCTCGGTTGTGATTTCTAAAGAATCACCACGTCCTCGGAAGAATTCTATTGTATGGGGTATTGTTAAGGTTAGGGTACGTGGATTTGAACAATGGAAAATACAATGGGGTCCTCGGTTGGAATGAAATACAAACATGGGTGCGTGTGCGTGCGAGTGTATGTGATGGCTAGCTTGTAAACATGATATCTCATCCGCAGTTGAATTAATGTCATACTTGGTAGGTAGATGCCCGGTACTTTGCAACAACATTTTTTTTACCTTTAAGTAAAATTGCCTAATACTATATCGGTTAGTATGTACAGTACATCAGTAGCTATCTTATACGTGTACACCCACAACCGATACCTAATATTGTAGCAATTATTACCCGGAATAAATTCAGTTTTCTATGCCTACATAAATATGAATGCTACATAAACTGTTAGTTTGAAATACATCCTTGCTACTAGGTCAACAGCTAAATGCAGTTTCCTATATTGCCCAATGATATATCTTTTTGTCTCTTTAGAGCTTACTATTGAGTAAGATGGGTGAAACAGGAAGAGGATTATTGTTGAGTTCACGCATAACGAGTACTCCTGAAGGAGGGTCCCTGGATGGACTCACTGGAGGAGGGTCCCTGGATGGACTCACTGAAGGACAGCTGGGAGCAATGGTACGTACAAAACAAATAATGAAAGTCAATTGTAAAGTCAGTTTTTGGAGTTGAATTGTCGAAACCCTTTTACAAATATGATTGTAGTTAATCCATGCTCTGTATTCTTACACCTATGACTCTTTCGCTGAAGGAGCAGTATTAAATCACTATCATTAAATATTAATTAGTGATTCCATCAGATTAGAACTACAGACTTTGTCTCCCAGACGGGGCTTCCGGTAAGAACATACAACTATAAGAGCAGAAAGGTAATAAAATTTTGGTTTGTTATTACTTGAAGTAAATTTAAATCACTAGGATGGAACCATTTTTTTTTTAAATTTCCAAACTTTTCTATCATGCATAAAATTTGTGGCCAATTACTGGCTGGATGGTAGGGTTTGGTTATCAGCATACCATAAATTTTATCCCACCATATGCGCTGGTGGATACTACTGTTGTACATATTTAAAAGCGACTATATTGATTCCACTGCAGTTGATTTAAAAGTGCTCTCACTCTTAGTGTGTTGGAGTGGTTGCATAGAGTTAGAAAAATCAGTTAAAGCAAAAAGTTTAAAGAAAAGTCTTTTCATTTTGAACTTGGAAGTTTTCCAGTTTTCCAATTCCTGTAATTCCAATCCATTTAACCACATAATGCAATAAATATTCCAAAAGGTAAGATATATACAGTTGACTGTGGTGTGTATCCTTGAAAATTGGCTTAAAGTTTTACCTTGAATCCATGGTGTGATGCATTCTGTAAGCCAGCATCATACTCCCAGAGATGACGTTTACATCTGATAGTTCTGACGCTCTAGAAACTCATCGTCGAAGTCCCTCGAATGAACATTCGGGGGTTTATTAACTGTCGCATTTCCAAGGGAATAGACGTTTGATAGAATCCCATTTTCAAGATGACGTTGATTTATACCTTCGTCGAAATTACCATGACTGGAATTTTTTTTCTGTTTTCTTTTCTCGTCTTGTCGGCTTGATATCTCTTTAACCCCATTGAGGGACAAATATTAACTGACTTCTTCCTGGTAAGGACTTCAATCATGCGATGCTTGAAATATCATCAAATCAATCAGAAGTGGGGATTGAACTCCAATTCCGAGAAATTCTAGTGGCTGAGGAAACTTGAAGATTTAAAAGATGTTTTTTGGGGGTTGGATAGAAAGTTAGGGATTGTTCTGCTCAAACCACATTCTAGGCTTTAGGGTTCTAGGATACCTCTGTGTCTAAGTTAGAAATCTTTTAGATTTACATAACTTAAAAACAATTCACCAAAATAGAACAAAAAAAAAAAAAAAACTGTTAGCAAACTGCTTATCCACTAAAGTTGGCCTGACTTTATGATCCTAGCAGGATCTCTTTCAGAGGCTGATCAAAACATCAGGCCCACTTACTTTCACCCCAACAATTTACCAACTATATACTCCTATTTTAAAAAGATACAAAATGTAATAATATAATATAATTCATCCCTGCTTGCCAATCTTTTTCCTTGGTGATCAATGTTGTGAGTTTTCCACAGGGCTAGCCATGGACTATACATTTTTAAGGCCTAAATTTAACCAAATACAATATTTACCCCCTGTGGTGATTGGTGAAAAAATTTGCATATTGACTGATTTGGTTGGAATTGATTGCAACTTGACTGAAAGTTAGTAAACAGGACTCTCACAAACACATTTTTATGAAACGTTGGAAAGCAAATAATTGAATGGTACATATACAGTATGGGTAACTGCAATTGTGTATGAATAATATCCCATTTTCTACATTTAACGTGCTAATAGTGACACGTCGTTAACTCAATGATTGGTGATGTGTGTGTTTTATACTACAAGAACATTATGAAATTTCTTGCACCGTCTGTAATATAACATAATCAAACGATACCAGCGTTTAATCTTTGCGTACGTGATCTGTTTTAACCTCTGCGCATCCATGCATTTTGCAGACAATTGTCAGACCTGAAAATAATTCTCTACTTGGGGGAGATTTGTTTATATCTAGAAAAATGGGGCTTTGTGGCATTGGTAATTTCAGGGAGGGGATGGGAGGTAGGGTACCATACAGGCTAGGGTAACGGTGCGACCAAAAGTGTCGTAAATTTTATCCTGACTTAAACTGATCGTGCTGAGGTATCTGTCTGAAACATGGACAATAACCGGTGAGATCATCCCAGAAGCTGTAGTAACACATGTCGTGCACTTTTGGATTTAAGCTGTGTTTCCTTCTAAACTGTTTGACAGAAAAGTAGTAAACATTTTGCATGTATTTTTAAACAATCAGTTTATCATTTCATGTGTCAAAGTCTTCCTGTAACTGTGGGAATTAAAACCCTAAATGTTTCCTCTAAGGAATCAATTTCCTTTACCAAGCAAACATCAATTTCCTGCGTTAGTAAAGTACAATAATGATTGACCAGAAATAACCAACTTTCAACATGTACGGCGGGTGATCGATCTGTTTATACTTTGGGTTTAGAGATCTGAAAAGGTTTGATCCCTAACAGGGGCTGTTTTGATTCGCAGCTCTGAATGTCTAGTACATATATCATATGATCCATATTGAAGTGCAATAAACCAGTTACACAATGTCACAACAGCTTTTGCTTATTTTGTTAATGTTAAAGATGACTACCTTTCTGAAAAAAATCCCTTTTTTCTGCAAATGATTATTGCATGGTAAAGTGGAGAATTGTCTTTGGTGGCAGAATGCTTTACATGGGTATGGAATGATATCCTAAAGACTTGATACATGTACAATAGGATTGTCAGCAAAGGTACCCAGGATGGAGGGGGGGGGGGGTTGGGGGGGGGGTGACTGCATGCATTCACAGCATAATGTTTATGCTAATTTCAGCAATGCTAAATAGTGGTCTGAATCCTGCCCCTCCCCTTACTCCTCCAACCCCTCCCTCCTACCCCTCCAGTCCCTCCTCTTGCTAATCCCTCCAACCCCTCAAAACCTTGCCAATCTCAAACCTGTACAGATGATTTTTGTATCTTCTAGCATGTCTGCAGATACAGTCTAATACTGTACACATACTGTACACATGTTTGCTTACACTCCCTCCCAATATCATAGTTGTACATGATATGTAATTCTCTGCCCTATGTAATGAAACTTTTCATAGTTTTTGCAGGTATCATAAACCCCTTATTGGATATAATGTGCTGGTACAGACTGTGGGGTACAGTTGTGAATACATGATGTAGTTGATAGTAATATATGAGGATATTTTAATGACGGTACAATAATAGCAGGTATTACTGTGTTTTGGAAATATAGTTAGTAGGCTAATACTAGTTGTTGAATTTTGTATATCAAAATATGTACAATTACCTCACCATCACCATCAATAAATTTAGCTACCTGGAACCTTATGTTCATTCAAGCCTCTTTCACATTGGTGACACTATAGGCAGTGAGATCAACCTCAGCCGCAATTTTACCGTAAAATACATGATTATTAAAAAATTATCAGTTTTTTCCTTCGGTAATGGCTATTAGCTGCCGGGAGCCGAATCACCAAGCTAAATTTATCATTCCCTGATTATAGTCACAGCAGGATTCAGGATGTAGTTTGATTTTATATGTTACAGCTATGGCAGCATCGATAGATGATTACAAATGCTTATGTTTGTACAGTTTTGCTACAAAGTCTTTTACCTTCCTTGATAATTTGACAGTTTTTAGCATGTGTTAATCTTATTGGCCATGCTGAAAACAAGTAGGGTGGGAGGGGTTAGATAACTGTGGTATGTGGCTATCATTAGAGCAAGAAGTGGGTGGGGGTGGGGAGGGGTTAGATAACTGTGTATGTGGCTATCATTAGAGCAAGAGGTGGGTGGGGGATAACTGTGTATGTGGCTATCATTAGAGCAAGAGGTGGGTGGGGGGGGGTGGGGAGGGAGGGGTTAGATAACTGTGTGTATGTGGCTATCATTAGAGCAAGAAGTGGGTGTGGGGGTGGGGGGGGGAAGGTGCATCATGATGGCTATTATTAGTGGCATGGTGGCATGAGACATTACTGCAAGTGGCACTCCCACCCCTCATGCAGCCAGTGATTTGTGTTTACCAGTATTTATCGTTCTCCTTTTGCAGCTGGAAACCACCTTCAACTACGAGGAGCGACTTAAAATACGGCGAACAATAAGACAACTGAAGAAAAAGAAAGGTCAGTGACAGCATCCGTCAGTTTGAACAAAACCACGGAAAATAAACCGGCTTGGTTTTGGAATACTGTATGTTCTTGGAAAGAGTACTATCAGTTTTATGGTCCAGATTCTCCTTCCCCTCCCCTACCCCTCCCTACCCCTCCCTTCCCTGGCCCCATGATCCTGCCTCCAGCTACCTATCAACATCCATGCTGTTTGAAAACATTTACATTTAGCTATGGGAGAGTATGATTGACAAGCGCTCAAGAAGTTATGTTTGTTCAGATAAGACCACTTTATCCTCGTTCATAACTTTGATTACAAATTTGAATGTTTGACAAAAGATGTTTGGAGGCTTTTCCCTGCTGTAGGTAATGATTTCACAATAAATCCTTTTCTTTTAGAAAAGTTCCTGTAGACTTTGTGTAAAAATTGGCACTCACAAACCAAAAACTACAGTAGGTTTACACCATCATGAAGAAACAAATTCTTGCGATATCTTAGTATCGAATGTTACACAAAACTGAACAAGTTACTACACAGTGTACTGCATAGTAATATGTTTGTGACATATACACTGAAACATTGGTAGTTTTGCATGTTACATTGATAACTCCCCAACAGTATCATGGAGATATAAACACTAGATTATTTCCTGTTTATCTGTATTGAAATTTATGCAATGCCATATTAAAGTAGTGGACCAAGTCCAAATGGGACGGTAAGATCATGCTTTACTGTCCAAAATTTAGGGACTCTCTTGCAGAGTCACAGTGTCCTAACTGTCACTATAACTGATGCCCATGTACTTACCATGTTAAAAGCAGCTTTCTCACTGCTGATTATGTTGTCTGATGAGTTTTTATTTTTGATTGATGAGAAAAGAAAATATCAAAAAAGGATTTAGTTCATCAAAATAATAGTACAAAAAAAAAGACAAAAAGAAGGGGAAAAAGTATTGCAAAATCTAGGAAGCTTCGTTTTATTTCAGTTGTAATCTTACTTCTTATTTCTGGTATTTAGGTCAGGTTCAGTTGTCATAGGTGGATTTTTACCAAACTCATAGGTGGCATTTAAAGTAGTACGCTATCCTGACATTTTCAGGTACTTGTTCTATTATAAATACTGGACCATTAAAGTAAAGATAAAACAATGTCTGTTAATTCCTTTAATCACCAAAATCAAAGCAGGAACGATGAAATTTGGGAGCGATGTTCAAAATATTGCAAATGAAAAATAAAAGACAGTATTACATTATATTTCTGGGACACAAATTTTCTGTGTCAGATTAAACAGTAATTTTTAAACCCTCTCACATATATGGGTGCATCCAAGCTCATAGAGATCTTGTAGTTAGATTGAGGGGTGTGTCCAATATTACATGGTCATAACAGGCTTTTAGCTACAGAGCCTAGAACACATTCATGGAAGATACATCCTGCATTGCCTAGCCTAGTTTGCATAGAATTCTTGGCCCTCTGGTCTGAATAATGTACAAATTTACATCCCAATTAGGCGTTAACCCAATTGAGCATTGAGAACAGTAAATGTGAGTCTGAAGACTGGTTGTATTGTTATGTTGAATCACATGATTAAACTAGAAGGGTCAAGTACCCCGTATTGAATTCACGCTGTAATATATCTAACGAACAAAGGAAAGGAAATATGTACCGAATACTAATGAGTTCTTTGCTTCCTGGGAACAAATTTGGAGTGCTAACTGATGTTTGCATAACAAGCAACAAAAACATGGGCGGGTTAATAAGCGCTTATAATGTCAATATTATCAATGAGATAGATAGATAGAGAAAAAGGAAGGAAGTATCAAGCTTTTTGTACTTAAATACAATGAGACCAAACTTACCATGTACAGAAAGGGAAATGTATGAATAACATTTACTGTTTATAATATCTCAGAAAATACAAGAAATATTGGAATATTCAGGGTTGAGGCAGGTCAACAACAGGGGAAACAATGATTTTGACTTCTTCATTAAAAATTATGTTATGAAAATATCACATATTTTCCCAGGAACCCTAATTGAGCCACTACATTGGGCTGTATCCCTGACCCCCATCCCATTAGCTTTGTATGTGAAGAAGGGATTCTGTGGGATTCTTGAAGGCAGTAGAATGTTAATGTGGAGAGGGGGGGGGGGGCAGTGAGGGTGCTAAGTGGAGAAGTGATGGTCCTGACTTTGTATGCCCTACTCAATGAAAAGTCCCACTACAAGGTGGAACAGAATTTAATGATGGGTGATGGGAGACAAATTGTATATCAAATGCATAGGGTTGGGGGAAACTTTACTGTAACATAAAAAGTGGATGGGGAAAGAAACAGTGAGAGGGAAGCCGATGATGTTGTGAATTTTAATTTATGAAGATATTACCGAAACTGAAGTGATGAATATCAGTTGATTAATGCTAGGAAGTATATATCTATAAATTCTGATTTTTAGTGGACAATTTTGGGTTACCCAATATGCAACTATTTTCAAAAAAGTTTGTTTTCAATTTTTTTAAATTGTGGATGATATTTCTTCATAGTAAATATTTAGCTATATATCCTATTGGCAAGGTCTTCCCTGCACCCCAGCAGACTAACTTAATCACCTCTCATGACCCCATTACTATCTAATTGATCCCAAATTTGCTCATAGTTTGCCTCCAGGGAGAAAAAAAGAAAGAAGAACATTTCAATTTACCTTAAAACTCAAATCCCGTACAATCCTCCCGACATGCAGCTTAGTAGACCTATATGAACCTCTGCAGGGTGGAAAACAAAACCTCTCACTTTGCAGGTGAGTGGTGACCTTTGACCCTCACTTCCCTGGAGGGTATGAGTATAAAGTTGGTGTCAGTCATAGCAATGCTGCAGTTTCCCTTCCATGAAGAATTTGTGGCTTCATGTCAAACCGAGACTTGTCACTATAAACTTAGCTGGCTTAGGTGAAGGCTGCTTTCTGCAGTGGTGGTGGATTGACTCTGTCGAATATAAATGGGGTTCAACTGCATTGAGTCATATATGAACTTAGCCTGTGAGTCTATGTTTTTACTAGCGTTTGGCTCTAATTTTAACATGGTGGATATTTATGAATCGGATTGGAAAAAAATTCATCTCCTATTGCAAGAATGGTGGAAAATGTTATGAGGGCATCTTTTTCTTGGTTTCTTTGGAATGGATGCTGTTGTCATTTGAATATTGCCGGCTGTCAGTACTCTTTTTCTATTTAGTTGGTAAGTTTGGCAAAATTATGACTGTAAACAGTCTGTTAAAGTATGCACCTAATTAATAGTTGTACAATATTATTAATATATCAATATTTATATTAACATATGTAACTTGCAATTTTCTCCATGTTTTTTCTCTGTGATGCAAATTGTGTAAAACGGGGGAAAAATAAGAAGTAAAATGGGGGGGGGGGGGAAAAAACATTGGGGGAGGGGTTCTGAATATTGGAATTTTAACCTATTTATTCAGTCGCAGTACTGCAGGAAGACCTATTGTAAGTCAGTGGGTTACTTTCAAACCAAAATAAAAATGGATTTAATTAATAAGTATGAGTAAAAGCTCTCACTTATGTTTGGCATGTTTACCGTATATATTTTATATTGTTTTATCCAAAAATAAGGCATGCTTGGCATTTCTAACATATCTTTTTACAACCTTTGCAAGTTCAGTAGAATAGCTTTTGTAAGACTTATCATGTGACAATTTTTAATTTAGAGGGCTGATTTCTGTTTTTCTGGACAGTTGGAACTCCATTGTTTATCTGAACAGGTTGGGTGGTGTCTTACATCATTTCTGTTTGTGATAGAAGGGTCAGTTCTTTGTTGTAAAAGAAATTTAGTTGCCTTTTAAAACTAGTTGCAACAGTCGAAGGCTTTAGATAACAGTCCTGTAAGTAGTTTCAATTACGTTATTAAAATAATTAGCTAAATGTTGGGTGCATGAATCATAAGTATCCTGTGTCTTTGTACAGGCTCTGTAGGGACAGTGACACAGGTTTAATATGAGGGAAGTGGGCATGGGAGAGGGATGAGGAGTGGGAGATAGGTGAGAAGTGGGAGGGGAGTGGGAGATAGGGTAGGGATGGGATAGGGAAGGAGTGGGAGAGGGAATAGTGGGAGAAGGGAGGAGTGGGATAGGGGATGTGGGAGAAGGGGGAGGAGTGGAAGAGGGGGTGGGAGAAGGGGAGGAGATAAGGAGGGGAGTTTTAGGAGGGGAGGAGGGGGATGGGATGGGACGGGAGAGGAGTTAATGTTACATGCCATGCCAGCAATTATAAAGGTTCCTTGCTCTATTGGTATATGTCATATTGTGAATAAGTCTCAAAACTTCGGTCTGTCCATTGAGTAGTTTGGTTCTAGCTAAATCAATTTCCACTCCTTCCCCTCCCCCCCCCTTTTCTCCCACCTCTCCCCCTAGCAATAGTAATAGATGTACCTGTTGATTCATGTGCTTGATGAGCTCATTAACTTTGGAATTCATCAGAAATGCAGTACCAAATAAGGATATTGTACTTATAATCTCCCCCCCCCCCTCCCCCTAACCTTACAACTTGGTATTGTGGTCAATTAAGGCTAGAGATAGTTTCTGTTCACCATGTCTGTCATTTTTATGCTTTGGGCTATTATTTTGTCTCGGTTTGTGATATCTTGCTGTGGCTAATAACATGCTGAGTTATATCTCTATTGAATGTAGAAAGAATTAGAATAATGTGGCAATTTTGACAAATTCCAAGAATTTGCACATGTGTAGATACTTGCACATGTATACTGTACCACTGCCATATAATGCTACAGTGTTTCTATGATTATCCCATATCCATAGACACTGCTCTGTCAATGTGTCTTATGTTCAGGCCATACCATTGTTTGCCAAACAGCCGATACTTTATTATCCGGTTATTTTAACAGAACAATTCAAGTAGAACTGGATTCACTTCCATTCTTAATTGCTTGCCAATTATATTTGGATAGCAGTGCACTGAGGTGTAGTCAGCTTTGTGGAGAAAATTACATCGTTCAGTAATATGATACAATTAGAGAATTGTTTCCCCGATTGAAGTTGGCAGTATGTACATATAGTAATATGTGTGTTACAGAGTCATTATGTTTTGGGCATTACAGAGTTGAGCAGTGCTGCTCAATGTGAACATTAATATGATTATTATTTGTTTCATCACATAATATAATAAGGTGAACAAGACAATATAACTGCAAATAAGTAAAGAATGTGAAAGGAAGTAAACTAAGAAACCCTTTTGGGCTTAATCGAATAGAGTACTCCTGTCAAAGAAAATAGATAACCTTAACACCTACATAAACTTTATATTTATATATATTATACTCCATTTCATTAACATAAAGTCTGTTCAAAGTATCGCTTTCGAGAGGCTTTAGGAATCACAAATGATATCGAGTTGGTTAGCATCATGTTTGATCTCTAGAGTAAGGCAAAATATGTCACCAAAAACAGAACTAATATTGTTTGATACAGGTGACAAATTTCGCCTACAGTGGAATTACGACCTTCCTTACCGGTTTCGAACCTCTGGACATACAATCAGCGTCCATACATACACATGAATTATTGGTTTAGGCAGCTCTCTTCGCAAATACACAGCTTTCAATAGCCACAAGTCAGTTTTGTTCGAGTTCTGTGCTTTCAACATTACACATTTTGAATGAAAGCTGCAAGATTCGTGACCATTCAAGAAACCGATTGAAAAGCTGTAAGATTCGCTACGACTAATGAAGATTTAAGAATCTATTCATGACGTAAGAAAGAGAGGCTCCTTTATCTCTCAAATGCAGAAAGATATATATATATGAAGAGTCGATGTCATATTATATTCTACAATTCTAGATTTTCTGCTCTGAATTAAGCATAATAACATTATTTGTGCGAATGGTGACATGCTTCCAGCGGCTTTTAGGTCAACTCAGCTCAAAAATAGCCAGAGGCACATGAAGATTTTGTTGGACCTATAGGGGGGGGGGGGTGGCATTCACACTAGATATTGATCAGGGGATCTGATCCGGATATTATCCACTTCTTCAGATCAAAGTGTGAAAGTCTCTCCCAGCACTCAGGAGACAGTGTGAACATAAAGTTAAAAGTGGAGAAAAATTTAATATACTTGTGGTTTTGGAAAAAAATTCTATGAAGATCATCAGACGATCAAGTCCTAAAGATACTCACAGTGAATCCAGAAAGTATAAGATAGAAAGATGAAAAGATTGGTTTATTAAAGCAACTTTTAAGCCTTGATTTTGGTTTTATTTCAAAGTGTTTTAATAATGAAGACCAGTACTCAGAATAATGAAGACCAGTACTCAGCAATATTAAGCTGGAATCCTTCTCATTTGTCGTCATTGAGGTTTCCTCTCTGTGAAAATGTCACTGTTGTTAACCCTTACATCATAAATTTGTCATATCAGGTGAACTTATAAACTCCTCTCACTTGAAAAAAGTGACATTTTTTTTTATGTCTGATACTATATCCCAGGAAATGTGTGTGGGATTTGAGTGATTAATGCAGAGGGTGTCATTCTTGGAAGTAGAGTGTTTGAAGTTGTGGAATCAAGTTTTCTTTTTTGCTGTCAGTGGTAGGTTTTGGCGAGCAGTTATTTGTACAAAATTGATGAAACTCTTCAACATTATGTAATGGAATGGAAAACAAATGATTTGTCATTTGCTTTATCTGCAAAATTGAATTCCATCAGTATTCAATCCCCTCCCCCCCCCGATTCGTAACTTTTATCGAAATTAATTAATTGGTGCCCTCCTCAAATTGTTGATGTCCCTCATAAAATTGTTGGTGCCCCGCCTTAAATTGTTGGTGCACATCATTATATTGTTGGTGCCTCTCCTTAAATTGTTGATGCCCCTCCTTATATTGTTGATGCCCCTCCCTAAATTTTTGGTGCTCCTCCTTAAACTTTTGGTGCCCCTCCAACTCAAAACTTCCTGACTGCCGTTCTGAATTGTAGTAAGTGTATATGTTTCAAAAATTTAGCAAAATCAATGAAAAAATTTGTATCGATTTATTGCTCCATATTTGATCATGATTTCATTCCTAATTATTAAATGTTTTAAATGACTGAACATTATTCTCAAATGTTAGGGAGGGTCAAACAGGACAATTGAATGTCAAAGTGAGTTAAGCATCTCTACATGACATCAGCAGCAAAAGCAACAAAGTGAAATAGAAATATACTATCCACAAAGTTTGATCATTGGTGACTATTATTCTAGTATTTTCTAGTAAATTGGGGGCAAAATATTGATGACCTCTAATTGTCTATAAATTTGGCCATCTTGGACAAGCTGCAATTAATTTTTAGGGTTACAACCCCTAGAAAAAAAAGTACTTTGAAAGCTTGTTAATTTTATCATACTCAAACAAGTTTGAGGTCAATAGTGACTTATTACAGAAGAGCTACTGCCTCTGTGCTGATAAGTGGGAAGGAAACAGTTATCGAGAAAGAGAAACAAACCAACAGTGACATGATTTACTCCTCCAAAGCACTTTAAAGCATCTTCTCTTCCTTGGTGGACAATTTTATAAAAGCTATGGGTACAGCAGTGTATACTTCGGGGGAGGGGGAAGGAGAGGGGGGGTGATTTAGATCCTCTTTAGCCCCTCCTCCCGACAGGCAGACCAAATAATACAAAGAAATTTCTAGTCTAGGTCTGTGAATATGTCAAATCTATAACATGTTAGAGGCAGTAAAGCCCAAACAGTTAATTTAAATATTCTTCAACATTGTCTCCAAAATTGCAACATTTTTACATCACCCTCATTTTACCCAAACTTCTCAAAGAGGGGGGGGAGGGGTGGTGAGAGGGTGTTAAATATGTCCCTGATCAAAGCCTACATTTCCATGTTCATGCTTTAATCTTAAGTACTCTTGACTGAAAATTTTGGAAATTTAGTACAACAATGGTGCTTTAAGTTTAAGAAAGGGGGGGGGGTGGCAGCCAGCAGAAACAAAGGAAGTCATTGTGAGTAAACTTTTACTGTTGGCCTGAGACAATGTATCTGTCTGTTTCTATGAATTCAATGCCAAGTTTTATAGCCTGTGAGACCTCAACCATGACATGTATATAAGATATTTTCAGAGGAAAATCATTGGGTTCCAATGAATGTAAAAGACTGGTACACATGACTTTTGATAAACATTGTTAGACAAAGTATAAATGGAGCATAAAGAAGTCATGCGTCATGATAGTAAAAATTGGGGGGGGGGGGGGAGGACTTGCTGGTGAGAAGTGTCAGCTGTTACATGACCACCACCACAAAGGTATGTGTTGTGAGAAACTAAGAATAAATAAAAAAATATAAAGAAAAGCAAAAAGGATCCAGTTCTTGCTAGAAATGTCAAGTGGTTTGAATATTTTGGCAATATTGTGGTCATTTATCCATATTTAGGAATTTTAGGGTGGTTAAAGTGCGTAATCTGTATGATTTATACAATAGTAGAGTCAGGTGGTCTGATGGGTGGTGTATGGCATAGTTAAAGAAGGACTTCACTTTGTGTGGTAATTTTGTGAGAGTTAGACAATAGCTCTGTAAATGACTCATAAATATGTCGTTGATCCCCCCTTCCCTTTTCCAATTGTCTATCCCTTCTACTCCCCTCTTTTTCCCTCCCCTCTCTTCCCCTGCCTCTCTTCCCCTCCCCTCTCTCCACCTCCCCTCCCCTCTCTCCCCCTTCCCTCTCTTTTAAACCAAAAACAGCAAACACTTTTGTATTATTTCACTATTTGCAACAAACAGATTCTCTAGCAGACCTTACACTAACTAAAAATGACTTTTCATTAACTTCCATGTTAGTAATGTCAGTATTGCTTCAGCTGTGACATATCATAGTAATTATATTTGCAAATAACAAAAACAATAGTAACAGTACCCATTAAATGTGGTAAAGTAAATACAGTGTCAAATATGAGTGTAGAAATAAATGATTTTCATTCTGTTTGAACTTTGAAGTGTACTGTTCATTATGGATCCCAATTATGCACTGTCACATATACATAGTGTATGTAGCCGGGTTTATATCGATATTACTGTGTTGATACATTGAATAATTTCAGTGTAGGTTCTTACATTGATGTCTTCTATGCAAAATCAATACCGAAAATATCATAACAAAGACATTAATTAGCTTCACTAGTCGAAAGTTAACAACAGAGAAGATCTAAGGTTTTTTAACATTTGCCAGTGTACTTTTTGCATGTAGTGTATAAAAATATCATTTGTCTGGTAATGACAAGATTTTCAGAACTGAGTGGAATTTGGGATAAAAATATATTTTTTTGTGGAAAAAACAAAAAAAGGAAACCAGCTTGGAAGATGCGATATTTTGATCAGTTGTAATCCTAATTGTAGCAACATGAAGGCTTTGTAACTTTGCACTTAAGCAAATTGCAAGAAAAAATCGCTAAATCAATTGTAACAATTCTTCAAACTGCAGTTGAATTAGACCATCTTGATATGATTTGTATTACTGTACCTGTTGCACCGTCCTTCACTTCGTACACCACTCCTACATGTTTGACTTATTAGAGCATCTTAACATGATTTGTCATACTGTACCTGTTGTACTGTCCTTCACATCAGGTACCGTTCCTGTCAAGTGGGACTTATCAAGGCATCTTGACCAGGAACCAAGTGACCAACTGCAGGCTTAACAAATGAAATGTGCTCTGCTCTAAGATAAGGCTTTTAACTGGAAATTAGTTGCCAAAAAAAACCCTTATAAGTAGTGAGCTTTGCATTAGGTATTTAACGTATACATCAAATGTGATGGCGCTATATCATTACCTAATGCTAATGTGTCCAACACCTACCTGTATAGTAAACATTAACACTGTTGTATCTTAATTCTTAGTGATTGTATACAGTAATAGTAACAGTGAAGTGCTGCAAGCATCAGACAGTGCCATTTATTAATGACCAACTGTGAAGAATGCTGTACTATTGCACATGTATACATGTATCAAATAGAGAGTTTGAAGAAGAGTTTTAAAAACCTTATAAATCATTTCCGATCTCAACAATGAATGATGTCTTGGGAAGATACCTCGGGTAGAGTAAGAAGGTTGGGAGGGAGGGGGGGTGAGGGAGAGGGGTGGGTTTGGTTGGGGATAGATATGATGCATACACTGTACATTCCCCTGTGCTGGCAGCCTTCTTTGCTGAATTTGATTCTATCTTGTCTACATTACTGACTTTTATACACAGCGTGATGACCATAGACCTTTATATACAACCTAACATTGGAGTGTTCTCGTGTTACCAGTGTTACACCTTGTTGGGGGTCATAAGGTTTAAGTTCATTCCGCGGTTTAACCTTGTATACTCATGTACCATAGCTTCAATGGTACTTGTTGTTTTGTGATTTTGTCATGGTAACAAGAATAACATTTCTACTTTATTTTTTCACTCCCAGTGTACTGTATGTCACATATAAGTGTGAAAGCTGTGATGGCTCACAGCTGTAACATTAGGCCCATATTTAATTTGTAAAAGGGATATCTACCTGGTTTTGCAGGGTCTGAACATCACCCTGGTAAGACATGTAAAATGACAAAATATCACACTGTAAAGAGAAAGAGTCATATTGGCTACACATAGTACTGTAAGTGTATGCATCATAAGATTGCTTTATTAAAGGGTGTGAAGATTCGCGCACAAAGAAGCTTCTCATGCCGGTAATCTGACCTAGTTTTGACTGAGGTGTAACAGAAGTGTTAGACACCACCATCAATCCCAGAAAATACACACACAGCTTGCTACCGTCGGTAATTAGACACTAGTGTACAGTCACTACATGCAGCTACGGTCAATACCGATAACACTGTGTACATAGCAGTGATGGACATCTGAGGTCTAGATAAAAGATAACAAGGTATCACGTTTCATTACTGTCTGCATTTTGTACTGACAAGAAAAAAACTTCACTTGCCGGCAACAGAAAGTAAACTTTTTCACAGGGCGGCACGCGGTTTGGGGCGAGTCTTCAATGCCTTTAACTTTACATCTGAGTTGAAATTAAAAAAGTTTCCTAATAATACCATAAGTGGAGATTCAACAAAGTACATAACATCAATGTATAGTCAAACCAGTTTTCTCAACTTGGGATGTCTGAAAATGTTATTGGGGGTTGATTCGTGGCAAACATTGGAGCAGGGTAAAGCTGTGAATGGATTTGTGAACATTTTACTGGCTCACAAACGCTGTTAAGGCAGTCAAAACAAGCAAGAGAATGCCACAAGAGCGTAGAAAACCACAAATTTGTCACGATCCCAGTCCCAACCAGCTGAGGTAATTGTCTGTGATACTCTCTATGTCTGGGGCAATGCCAACCGTCTCTTCGTGGGCCCAAAGGCTCTGTGGATGGAAGAAGGGTTGTGAACCAGCTGGGGGGGGGGTAGTAGAATATGGTCTTCAGTCTGTTCTGAAAGTGATTGGTGAATCCTGGAACTGCAAATACCTGAAGACTCAACGTATGTGTTCTTCAAGTGTAGAGAATAATATTTAATGTCTTTGGAATTTTAGACTTTACACAAATAGTGAGAGGTGTTAGATGTTTGCGACCGCAAGGTAGTAGTAACAGGAGATCAGATTGCAGAAATATGCTAAAAATGGACGTTTTGCTAAACATAAAATTCCTTCCGTTTATATAATTTTGAAATGTTAAACTTAATGTCCTTTTTTTTTTCTCTCTTTTCATAATCATTTCCTATACTTCTTAAGTTGATATGCGGTCAAAAGTTACCATCTTAAAGTTCAGCTATATATGTAGAACTATAAAGGATAAAATAATGCAGTTTTGTTCAAGTCAGACAGATACACCCAACTTGTAAAATTATTCTCTTACTAAGGAAACTGATTAAATAGGACTATTAGGACTTGTTTTTGTTGTTGTTGTTTTTGCATCGTTGCTCTTGGAAATCCAAGAGTATTAGATGCTTGATGATATTCAGAGTTAAATGCGTGTCATGTTGTCGCAGTTTAGCTGGAAACTTCCAGATTTTCTCAACGTGTGGTGAATATTGAGTGCTGCGATCTCTACATGTTATCAAGAACCTGTTTTGACTATTTTCCCTTCTTCTTTTTTCTCGCCCAAATTCGACTTAACATGAATCCTATCCGTCACCCTTAAATTTAATAAGTGTCCCTAAGTAGTCACAGTCTGTGAAGATGCAGCTTGTCTAGGGAATTCCCTGCGGGGATACTGGCAAAGTCCCCCCCCCCATCCAGTAAACAAGAGATAAGTACTGCAAAAAGATATGAGAGCTGGTTTTTTTTGGCTACAGGATACGGATGTGTCAGTCTTAATTTCATTCATGAGTCTCTAGAATGGGATTTACTTCCAAGAATCTTGGATTTCCATCAGTTTCAGAAAATTTGAACTTGTGGTTGTCAAGAATAGGAAAATAGAGAGGAGACCCCATGTTCAGACAAAATGGATCAAAAAGACCCCAAAAAAGAAGACATGATTATAATGTTTGTTTCATCTCTCTGTTTGTTGGGATTATGCCTCAAATTTTATCAAGGCTTAAGCTTGCCTCAGGAGTTTTTTTTCCACTCGTGTAAAAGGCATGGAAATACCTATGTGGTAAAATTGGAGCGACGTCGATCCACCGTATAAAGTTGCACTGAATAAAATGTTACCTGAGTGGAAAAGAGATTAAGTTGCATCTGTCAAAAATAAATGTATTAACTGGAACTTTGTCTAAGTTGGAATATATTGACAGCCTGTTACTTACAAGAAATAAACATATTTGGCAATGTCTGAGTCTGAAGAAAGTTGCTCAGATGATCATTTTCCTGTAGAGCATTATTTGAAAAATGAATGATATACCAGTGTATCATCTTGTCTTTCGTTTCAGCCGAGGGTCTAGATTCCAGCAAAATAATCAGTGAGACTTCGTCCAGAAGGAACAGAAAAGAGTCCTTGCCAGATGGAAGAAAGTGGTCAGGCTCCGACCAAAGAGAAGCAGAGTTGAGAACAAATCACAACTCATCATCCAGAAATTATACTTCTGCAAGGAAAAAGCACAATGGAGAGTCACTGGTATCTGTAGACACGTCACCTTTAAAGGGAAATTCCGAAATTATACACGGCAAGGCAAACAAAAATGGCTCAAGGAATGTCGATCGGGATTTAAAAGTTAAGAAAGAAAAGAGAAGCGGAATCGTAGAGAGTCGTTTGTTGGCACCAGGAACAGGAAGGGACTTTGAAGAGTCAAAAGTAAGCAATAAAAGCAAAATGGATGACATTAAATCAGAAAACATAAAGAATCTTGGTATGGGTGGTGGTGAGGAGGATGTCTCTGTCGAAATGAAAACGGAGAAACTTACGGATATCATCGGTCTTTCTTTAGATGTGAAGCGGGATATAAATATCACAGAGAAAAGCGAAAGGTCCAAAGTCAATGCTGTTATTGTGAAAGAAAATAATGCTGAAGAAAACCGGAGGGAGGGTATCGGTGGCGATGAAAGGAAGGTCGAGAAATCCGACAAAGAAACTTGCGAAGAGAAATTCTCGGAAATGGAAGAAATAGGACGAGATGATAGACAGGACAAGAAGGAGGAAGAGGAGAAGGAGGAGGAGGAGAAGGAGGAGGAGGAGGAGGAGAAGGAGGATGTGCCAAGGAGAGTGGAAGTTAAAGTCAAAGGTGGAGATGGAGATAAAGATGATAGTATTCTCTCTGTAGAGATTCAAGCCCCTGGAGCAGAAATGGTTGGAAGAGGCAGGAGGAACAAAGATGAAGGCGTACTAGTCGAGATTGAACAAAAAGACAATGCAAATGGGGAGAAGGATTGTGACTCGGTGGAGGATACAGCGGGAGGCAGAGGGTGCGTCACTGTTGATAGTCGAGAGCTGAGCAGGGGTAAGGGGGCTAGGACAGGTGTGAAGGATGATGGTCAATCGCTAAGGGCTGATACTGCTTTTGGGAAGGGTGTAAGGACTTCCATTTTAGATGAAGAAGACTATGAGAAGGATAAAGATTGTATGGAAGAGGATGGAGTTAATATAAAGAGTGAATCAGTTTTAAAGGAAAATAAGTGTAAGGAAGGTAAAGATAGATTCCAAAGGCAAACTGAGTCTGAAAAGAAAGAAGAAGCTATCGATAGACCAAAGAGTCTAGATTTGTCAGAGGAGGAGGAGATGAAGAGGGTTAGGGGGAGTGACCTAGAAGGTGGTTCAGTTTGTGAATCAGGAGGAAAACTACAGGAGAGCAGAACAATGGAAAGGAAAGATAAGTCGCTCAGTAGTGAGGAGGTTAAAGAGAGAGATGAGCCAATCGCTGGGATGGAACCAGAAGATGAAGAGACGAATAAGGAGGTCAAACTGGAGGAAATAGAAGATGAATGCTTACTCCGTGAGATGGTAAGTTTTGCCTCCTGTAGAATTGTCGTGATGAGGTTCCCTAGGTGATAGTCAAGAATTTACTACCTATATCTTTTTATATTCTGTCATATCATTATCTGGTGTCATTCTCTTCCTTCTCCATGGTGTCGATATTATTGTGAAATTCTGTGAAAATATGTACCCGTCTTCTCTTGGTATTAATCATAATGGCTAGTAATAATGCAGGTGAACTGAGAGCTTGAGTCCCAGAACAGCAGAGACAGGTGAAGTCGCATAACTCCCATAGCAATCCAGTGCGGAGCTATTGTTTCATACAGCAGGTCTGTATTTCGTGAAACTTACTTGTTCTTAACCACCTGGTATCAGATTGTCACTAGGAACAGGTGAGAATACTTTCTGTATTTTGTTTCTCAGTTGGACAGCTCTTCGGACTTTGACGAGAGAAGGAAAATCAGAGCAGTCATGCGAGCCTTGAAGAAAAGAAAGAAGACTGAACCGATGACGGGTAAGAGATAATAATATCTTAATCCTAATCTTAACTGTGAGAGAACTAAGGGTCATATTATCATACTTTCTGGGGGGGGGGGGGGGGGGGGGGGGATAGGAGTATATTATGTTTTGTTGCCCACTACATCAGCTACTCACAGAAATTTTAAGTTGTATTTGGAACTCCATTTAAGAGTAAAAACGTTTTCCAAAACTTGTATTTTTTATTTTACGCTTATGCCCAGCATTCATTCGTTCACTGCATGGAAGTATTAATGTGCATAGTGTGCTTTCAGAAATTAGTTTCTCTAGATATGCACTAGTTATAGCCATGTGGGGCTGTTTATTTTGTTTTGTTCTATAATTATTATTTTGGGTAATGAATGGATTTGAAGGAGATCTGTAAAAAGGTTGAAGGTCACATATGTGAGGAAAAGTTGTAAGAAATTTTCTAAAATGACAAGGAAAGGCTATATAAGGCAGTGAAAGATAAAAAGAGGGCGCTATGCACAAAAGGGTTTTAATAAAATAGACTTTTGATGTAATACAGTATAATTTATACGGGCATGTTAATGACCAGTATAAATACAGAATACTTGCACTCCCCTGCACCCTTCCACCCCCTCACCCCCTATTGCCAAGGGTATACATGTAAATTTTTTGTCATTAAATTTGACATTTTAATCGATTCCAAGTTTAAACATCATGTAGGGATCGATTTTGAATTAGAATCATACTTTTTGAGCACTTGTTTTAATTTGATGACTGAAATTTGGGTCTCATAAATTAATTTCAGTCTATCACTCAGTCATTTGATCTTCTGAGACAAGATCTGTTGCAATATTTAGCTAGCAGCCATTTTATCTGTAGTACAATTGTCGTTTCCAAATCCTTTGGTTGGAGAGCAATATTCATAGTGATATCGCTGAAAGTGACAGTAAGCTGTCATCAAGTATTAAACAGATAATCGTAAAGTAAACACGTTCTTGAACTCTGTTTCTCCTGGTGCAGATGGAATTCTTCAACCCAGTCCCCATTTTTAATCTTGATAACAAAAGTAGTAGTAACATATAAACAGTATCTTTCTATCCCTTATTGTTATAGGAGATTTCTTTCTTTGCTTTTAAATCGACAGGAAAGAAACCACCAGTTCAGCAAAGCTACTTGAATCTTTCAAACGGGACATGGCAATCTGGAAGAAATGCTTTGGTTCCCCGAAAAACATCCACCCCTAAGATGAAGTTTAATACTGAACCAAAGAAACAGGTGAGAAAAATGTAAAGATTCAATATAGAGTTCTTCCTGATGGGGTGCAAGAAGTGGGTGGGGAAGGGAGGAAGATGAGGTGTCCATGTAGCAGCTCTCTGCTTAAAGATAATATCATGACATCACTCGCACCTGTCCATGTTCCCCAACATTTTCTCACCCCCTTCCCCCAACAATACACACACACTTGAAGCTGTCATCAATAGCTATACTGTCATTAGTTTGTAGCCCTTTGTGATTTTACCCACTATTGGCCAGGTTCCACCTACCTACTGTACTACCCGAGAGCTATTGACTAGAGAGCATAGACAAATTAAAGAAAAAAATGTCATTTTACTTCTTATTTGGATGGTTAAGTTGGTGTGACAAGACAGCAATCAGTAAATTTATTGTTTTACAAATGATGTGTGGGAGTAGGCTATACACATTCAGTGTCGTGAGGGTGGAGCTTTTTAGGGTAGTGGGAGGTAAAAAAATATGACAAATTGGAAAAGAAATAAATCTAAAAAAAATGAAAAATCAGGAAAGTACACGCCAATTCAAAGAAAATAATCGGAAACAGTTGCACAGAGTATCGTAGTAAATACCGAGAACTAGGTTTTGTCAGAAATTTTATGGCCACATCCGGCATTTTTATGATCTGTCTAGAAATTGGAAAGTTTAAATCAATAAAGCCTTCTCTGGTCACTCAAGTCCTCAGGATCAATCAGCGTGTAGTTGTCTACTGACTGGGTTTTTTACCAATCTGCTGATAGGTAGTGCATTGGTGGCCTCATAAATATTTGTAAACATTTATCCTGTGATGTTAGATTCTCTTTACCAAGGGAGATAATATCCCTGGGAAGAAGTCTCTAGGCTATACAGCCTGTTAGAGCTTGAGTTTATTCAACCTTTTGACTGTAGGACCATTAAAAATTGAAGTCATCTGTCACATCATGGAGAGGAGCTGACATACTGTCCCCTCCTTAGCAGGTTAAGATAGATAAGCAGACAGTAAACTTGAATCTTTCTATGGTTAGTTTTTGCTGTAATGAAAAGGAGTTTTTTATTCTACAGTGTTTGTATTGCAAACACCTAAGCACGGAATACTTGAACTTGTTATCTCGGAAAACAGAATGTGTACAGAGGGAATTCCCCCTTCCCTTCCCTCCCCTGTCACAGTAATCCCCTAATGTTTCTTTTACACTGTTCTAATCCTCCTTCTTTCCTTGTCCTCCACCATCCCCTCCCCTGTCACAGTGTCCCTGGTTCAGTGTCCCTCCCATAATGCCTCTCCCAACCAAGTATTTCACATTTTTCCTGCCTTCACTCATTCTTCCTCTGAATTACCCATTCTCTCCCCTCCCCCCTTCTATACCTTCCATCCTTCCCCATTTCTCTACCATCACACTGTTCTTTAATCCCTCACCTCTCATCTTGTCTCCTTAACCTTCCTCATCCCTACCCTCTTCCATTATCCACTCCCTCTCCCCCCATCCTTTAACTCTCCTTTATTTGAGGTATAGTACCTGTACCCCAAGTTTCCACAAAAATAGTTGCAAAATCTGCATCATTACAGACCTGTTTTAATAGTATCTGTATATCAGGCACATGTTAAATGCAAACTTGGAAAATCTTAAAAATTGTGACTTTTACTTCATTTTTTTGGAAACGAAACTGTGTTAATCAATCTATAAATATGAACTACGTTTTTCTTTTCTATGGGGTTTTAGTATCAAAAATTGTTTGAAAATTAATGAAAATCAACTCCAAGCAACTGCAATGCATCTCCTACTGGTTTGCCCCGTTTAATACTGTGAAGTTACTCGTAGCATCTATTACCTGCATCAGAGGGCTTGTATGTTTTATATAATTTCTTTGGCAAATTACATTTTCTTTACTTGAGTCTTTCTAGCAGGGCAAGGTTTGCACCACTGCATACGGTAATTGGCTGATATTACCACCTGGTCTACTTGGGGGATTTTTCTAAACCATATTTTGTACTGTGGTATTTGCTTGATTAAATGCTCCTATTAATAAAACAATCATCCTATGGGAATAATATGTCAAATTCAATAACGTAATCAAATTATTTGGGTATTTCACTTTTTACTGGTCTTTTTTGGTTATTAGACGGCTGTCCTTGGCCAATTCAGCAGTGCCGAGATGGACTACAAGCATCGCAGCCGGACAGTGTCTAAGCCCACCGCTGTGGAGAAAATCCAAAATACACCGCTGGTGGATAAGTCGATTTCCAAAACAGACCATCAAACGGTAGCTGAGGTAAAGGAAAACACTGAAGGGAAAATTAGACAAGAGGAAAAATCTTGTGAGGTGTCAGAGTTAGAGGCCTCTCCTCCGTACGATAAATCATCCGTTGAATCGATGGAGCAGGAAGGTAGTAGCTGGGAGATGGATAAAACCCAAACTCGTTTAGAAGATGCTTTTAAGTCTGGTAGAGACAAGAGTCACTCGGAGGAGGATATGAGCAGTGTGATAATCAAATCCGAAGGAGCTGCCCCCGTGGAGCCCTCACCCGACGATACCGCGGAGGTCGATACCGCCAAGCGGCGAAGACGGGAATGGCAACGAAATTTACTACGGAGTTACGAGGATAACGACTGTTCTCCATTCGAGAGAAGCAGCGTCTCGGTGGATCAGAAAAATAAAGAGAGCCCGGCAAAACCATCGGTAGACGAGACGGAGGAGAGGAAGATTGAAGATGAAGAGATCAAAGATACTGAGGACATCAGCGCAGATATCTCAAACATTAACAGCTCTGTCGAAAGCGAGCGGGATTCTCAGGAAAGTGAAAGAGAGATTGAATCTTACAGTGAAGTTTTCGATCGTGTAGTTGACGATGATCGAAAGAACGGAAGTGTGGATTCCTTTCAAAAGCGCAGTGAAAAAGATTCTCAACAAGGTTTGTCAAATTTTGAGTCGGCAGATGAAAGTCTTTCAGTTACGACATCGGATTTAAGTCTCAGTATAAAGGATCCTTCGTCAGAACACGATAAAGACGGGAGCAAGAAGCAGAATAAGGAGGAGGAGTTGTTTCTTCGGGTGGATAAATCTGGCAGAGAGGACAGCAAATCTGAAGTTGTTAGCAAGGATGAAACTAACACGACCAACGAGTCTTTCAAGATAAACGATGAACGCGTAGAAGTAGATATCGATATTTCTATGTCCAAAGAAGACGTAAAGCTAGGGAAGGAAAAAATTAACATATTAACAGGAAAGGGAAGTCCCACTACCTCGAGTAAATCATCAGAGATTACAGACAGTCCAGAGAGAGGTCTGGACAAAAACTCGGTTCTAGTAGAGAAAACAAATTTAAGAGACGTTGGGAAAAGTGAAAGAAAAGCATTTGTGAGTTCTCGGTGGAAGGAGCCAAAGAAAGCCAACTTTAGGGACATACAGAATCAGTTTCAGAGCGGATTTCAGAAAAAGAACGAAGGAAGGACACAAGATAAAGCCCTGAAAGGTACGTTTATCGCAGATATCATCACTTTAGATACTTCGATTCCACTTTGTTGTATCTGAATTTGTAAGGAATCTCATCAGGAATCTTTTGTTTCCAACACAACAATGGTTTTGTTGCATTCTTCTCTCTTTACATTTGAAAGGATGACTCATCCACCGCTCCCCCACCTCCATCCCCACCCCACACTCATGACACACCCACACTTACCGTAATACCAAATACTCACTTTCTGTGATAGAGGAATAACTGTTTTCTTGGTTTCATTCATATTCTAAGGAGTGTGTAAAAGCTCATCTCAAAGTTAGTACAAGAGCAAAAGGTTCCCTGCCCCCTCCTTGATTTTTGTTAACATATGCTTGCAAGGATATAGGGAAGGGGAGGGTGTCTTATTCATCCCATTGGTTCAAGGTACTGACATTGCATTAAATAACAGCTGTTGCATAGTTGTGCAGTTAATTCATATACCATCAATCCCAAATTATAGTTTGTCATCATTATGGTGGATTGAAGATTACCTGGAAGCCTACAGACTGTTTCAATTAGTTAAAAGGAGGATATAACTTCGCGATAAACACAAATTATGTTTTCATGTCGATGGTCTCTGTTCAATGAATGTCTCCTAGGATAGATCCAAGATCAATCAAGTTCATGAAACTATTGTTAAACAAAATTCCAGCTGTATTCATGAGAGAAACTTGAGAGTATGTCTGTTTAATATATTATTATATGATATTTAATTGCCCTATATGTTTATGTGGAATGGTGGAGGGAGTTGAATATGGAATGCTGCCCTCATCACTCAACTTTTCGTTAAGAGCACCACCCACGTCCTTGGCTTGTCGCAGCCATTG
>KN889346.1:0-28233 GCA_000934455.1 Apostichopus parvimensis | reverse complement strand
GGTGGTCTCACTGTCAAGTGTCCTAAGTATTTACATAAGATTTGACATTATGTACCCACCACAAATGTTTACGTCTTGGGGAATTCTTTGCCTCAAATAGAGTATTTGTGGAATTTGCAGGCCTAGAGTCAGGAGGTAGCACCTAGGTTTTATATTGAGCAGTACTGTATCAACACTCTGGACGAATTGCTGTTGTCTAACAGAATAGTCAAACACCGTCTCATCTTAGATAATTAATTATTTCTAATCAGCGCTGGTTTTGTTTTTTTAGGGGCATATCATTTGAAATATAATTAGCTTATCTGACAGCATCTGAAAAGAGAATTTATACTCCAAAGTTATTCATTTTTAAGCTACTTTTCTAATAAAATATATATATATCCAATATAAACTGTATAACTTTCCCATGTATTTTTATCAAATAATATATACATGAATGCACAGAAAATGGGCCTGGCAGTTATGAATTACAGTCTATGGGTCTCATGCCCCCTTTTGAAGGGCATTTAACTATGTGCCCTTCATCAAGGAATGCTGGAATGTTAAGCAGCCAACAAGGGAATCTTAATGACATTGCCCTGTCATCAGAACCATTTGTCTTGGTGTGGTATCTTCTTCATTGATATTACGAATTGCCTAAGAGGTTTTCTAACTAACCAAACTGTGAAGTCACTGGTGATATAGGATTGTACCAATGTAGCTCTCTCTATATTAAACTCTCTGTTTAAATGTGGATTATTTTGAGGTAATTTATGTATTTTTTTGTTTTTGTTTTTTGGCATCAGTTTTGTATCAATCATGCATCTCGGTGATCTCTGAATGTGATTGTCACTGCTATAAATATCAGAACAACAAAATGTTACCATAGTCTCCTTTATTAAGCTGATTTCAGGAAAATTTGTCGTCTGTTCCTTGAACAATCTATTAACGAGATAAATCCAAACAGTTAATGCCTACTATAGCTATAGGATAAATTTGTAAACATTTAGAAATGATATAGTAGCAGTAAACTAATTGAAATTGTTTGTTAGGTAAAATCCCTATTTAGGACTGTATTACATTTGCATGGTTGCCATTTAAAATGAGTGTATTTAATTGTTTATTTTCATTTGAAATGTATTCAAGATAAACAGATCTAATATTTTCAATGTCTGTGCTGGCAGGTTCTATGAAATATTTCCATGTGCTCTCATCTGGAGACCTTTGAACCCTTTTACTCATGAAAGTAAATATAGGTTTGTGCATTGAAAAAACAAATGAAACAACATTGTCTGCAGGAATTTATGATCAGATTTGATATATTGAGGTCTTTTTGGCGGCATCTGGTTTTGTAAACATGACATGTGTCTGTGGATATCGGTAGAGTTAGACTTTAGTACTTTTATGTCAGTTCTGTTGTTGTATACATAAATGTACGTGTTGTAAGGCACTGATAAAAGTGAATCCAGCCATACACAGTCAGATAGTCAAATTGAACTGTTCTATAAATCGTTGCTTTTTACTCTGTACCCTGAGTTGGGCAGGGTGGTACTTCTGTGGTTGCACATTCTTGTACATCCTTCGGACCTCCTTCTCAAAAGACTCATACTTTATGAGGGAGAGCAAAATTACGGAATGATAATTTGTATAAAACAGGTGTTGCAATTAAGTAATACCGAGATTGAAATCTTATTAACTGTTGCATAACATATTCAATAGACAAAATGTCGTGGTTTAGGGATATGATTGCGTGGATCGTCTGGCCATTAGGAATTATATGGATGTGGATTCTTTTCTGTTTGAGATGGTGTTGGAATAAGGTCAAAGTTCAACCAGGACAGTCCAATGATGGTGTCAAATATGAAGGAATTAATGTAAGTATCAAATGTTACACACAAAACAGAAACAAATTTTTATAAAACAAAAAAGGAGAAAAGTTATGGTGTAATTGTGTCAAATTATGGAACAATCTTTTCGTTGCAAATTCAGGTTTGATCATGGTATGTAGTGTTTATGTCTGACCTATGGCATATCCTTTCAGAAATTTAAGATAAAAATGGAACCAAAATAGTCATCCATATATTTTAAAAAGTAAGCTAAAATTACGTAACTTTGTTGCACCAGAAGTCACTAAATACCACCTTATTAAGTTTATATTATTCTGTAAACTTGTGAGCACAAAGATTGTCAAACATTTATTAATACCACAGAATTATACCGTATATAGCAGTCTCAACAACAAAAGTAACGAAAGCAGCAAAAAGAAATAAGTTGAAATGTTGTGGCTAGTTTTGTGTTTGTATCTAGCAAGTTTTATGCCACTATATCCTACTTTAGTTTTCTTCTTGGTTTCCTGAAAGGGAAAACTATGGAGTCACTTTTACCGAACTTGCAAAATTGTGAGGGGGACCGCAGATTGCAAAGTCGGCAATGACTAGATCTCGGATCGCAAAGTCAGTAATTACTATTACGGTTAGATTCGTCCAACGCTGCAGCATACACAAACGTTGTACTCAAAACCGAAACCAAAGTGAATTAATCAGGTCACGCATCCGGAGTCCATGCATGCTAAGTTCTTCAATACTGCCCTCATAACCATTCGTGAAACATTTCATACTGTAGATTTGATTTAAAACAGAGGTTCAGATAGAATCATCCACGTAGTCTTCTTTCTGGGCATATTTGGTAGCATGCATTGCTAATGGATTGAACGCTATCATCATTCCATCAGCTTCCACAATTGCAAGTTTGACAGGAGAATTTTGTAATAGCATGTCCTATGATCAAGGTGATCCCTTTACCTGCTAACAAGCATTCTTATCAATGATTTTCTATGATTAGAACAATATCCAATTCCATCAGAAATATTCAAACAATTTAATTCCTGTGTAGTAATTCCTATCTTCATAACATACTGTATGGACATGTACTAGACATCAACAACAGAGTTACAGTTAATATGTAGAGACAGATTGGAAAATGAAGAATATAGTTATTCATAAATCTAATTGGGAAAGTATAAATTCTTTTCTTTTCATCTTATCTGGAACTAAACGTCTGTTTGTTACCATTATATTTACTAGGTCACAGGCAATCTTCAGATTGGTTTTATCAGCATATGAACAGCAGTGTAGGCCCATATGATGTACTATATATCTACTAAGTATCTACTCGGCAGCAAACATATTACAGGTGTAAGGCTAAATTGCCATGCTCTGGAGTAAATATACAACAATTGTATTTCTGTCTTTGTGAGAACCATCTTGGTCATTTTTCTAAAATTGTACATTCTTATAATATATAATAAGAACAAATTGTTAGTCAACATTGTGCACTGAGGAAATGAAATCAGAGAAAGTAATAAATAAAACTGAAGAAGATTTCTCTTCCTTCATCCTCTAGTTGTGAAAATATGCTCAGACTGGAGGAAAAGAAAGGAAATTTAGATTTACGTTCCTTTGTAACAAGTTTGTAACAAGTTTGAACATGTTGGAAAAAGACACCCAATTACTTTTAGATTTAGAGCAATTGTCTATGTTCCTTTGTAACAAGTTTGTAACAAGTTTGTACGTGTTGGAAAAAGACACCCAATTACTTGATACCACAATTTAAGTTACTGATAATAAGTTTGCTAGATTCTCCAGCCGGACCGGATATGTCCCGAGCACTCTACAAATTACCAGACAATGCAAAAAGAATTTATACGTCTGTCTGTCTGTCTGTCTGTCTATCTGCATCAATTGATCAATGCCTGCCTGGATGGTAATACCAGGGAGTTGTTATGGATGGATATAACAGGGAGCTGTTATGAACTCCCTGGATATAGCAACTCCCTGGTAATACAGTAGTCATTTGTATTTATAGTAATCAGCTGTTAGTGTTTGGTATTTAGATTGTCTGCCTCCTCTTGCATACCTCCAAAGCTTTAGAGAGTAGTAGTAGATACATTGACATTTTGCCTTATAGATCTTACATCATGAACTACCTCTGTGGAATGTGTGAATGTGCTTATCATTAGCATCTCAACATTAATGTGCAACGTAAGTCCAGCAGCAAGATTTCTGAGGTCCTAGAGAAGGAGATGATTTGAATAATGTAAAAAAAATATCAGATGTAGTTTGGGGTGTGAGTGAGGTTGGGCGTAGGGGTTGGGAGTAGGGGTTGAGAATAGGGGTTGGGAATAGGAGGTAGGATGGTATAGGACTATAGGCACAGAGAGTGGGAGGTGGATAGGTTTGTTTATGGTCCAAAGTGAAAACCTATGAGCTGCACATCTAGATCAGACGCTACAGTGTGTGGGCTCTCCTTTTAATTATAAACAAAGTTATCAATACAAATTCAAATCATTGCCTTTTTAATTGAATTTTGTTAACTACTATCCTTAAATCTATAAATATCCACTAAATATATTAACACATTCATGAATGTTTATGCATGGTTTTATAAATGATTCTATCTTGATAAATATTTATTAAAAGGTTCATTGAGGTTTAAGCCAATCATCATTTGTCCTAGCTTTCAATCCAGCCGCTTTGACTGATGTGCCTTCAATGCTGATGAATTACAGCTCATCAGAAAGCAATCCACTTAGGTTTAAATTTTTACCTAAACCTCATGCAAATCAAGCACTCTATTTTAAAATTATTCAGATAAAGTTTCAATTTTTCCCCCTTCCTCCGGCTCTGCTCGCAATTTAGTGAAACTGCAGAAATTACAGAGTCGGTATACACCTGCACTAGACTAGAGGTAAAGATCTATTTGCTTTGTTTGTTTTTTACAGTGATTTTGAGGACTTGATCAAAGTTCTTTCACACTATATAATATTATAAAACACTTCCAACTATTTTGTAAAGTTATGTTTACTATCCATACAGTAGGTAGAGTTACCTTCTATAAAACTTGTGAAATGTTTGTACAGAATCCTGAGTTTATTGTGTGTGAATGTACCGTGTGTGTCACTATAAAACAGCAACGCTGTAAATTTGCCTACGCTGTCCTGTGTGGTTCCTTAATGCAAACTTCCATTGCACACCTCATTAAATGATTAGCTGTGATGGAATGGCTGAATTCAATCTTGCAACTCTGCACCTGCCCCAGTAATCTATGGGCGGGTTTAAAGAGCGGAAGTTATTTGCGAATATTTTTGTAAGATTATCAGCTGATTGAATGTGAGGGTGCATATAACCCATATGAGTAGTTATTTATCAAGTCTGCATGTTATAATAATGCCTTGAAAACTGTAAGATTATCAGCTGATTAAATGTGAGGGAGTATAACCCCTAGATGAGGAGTTATTTATCAAGTTCGGTTATATTAATGCCTTGATGCCGTTTGTAAAGACGTGTCCCTGGTTGAAAGACGAGAAACTAGATGGTCAACTTGAAGGAATGTTTCAAAATAGAGTATACACACAGAGCAATGGTACATTGTTTATTTTCTGGCTGTGGGGGGGGGGGTGAGGGGTGTGGGAGGAACCGAGAGTGGGAGGTGGATAAAATTAAATTTACAATACATTCTAAGGATTCTCAGGTTTACTTGAAATTAAAGTACTCCCATCCCCACCACCTCCACCCCCCCCCCGCCCCTGTGACCTCTCCATGCATGGTTTTCATTATCACAGAAAATTAATAAAGTGAGAGGTCCTAAATGTGACTAAAAAATTCAACTGACAGATATAAGCAGAAAAATTAGAGAAATTTTACTTTTTTTAGACCACTTTCTTTTTCAATAGAAATTGTATTTTATGGTAAAATCCATGGAAGTCACATGTTGTAGTACAATTGTATGTGACAGTGTGACATATCCCCCTCTTCTCCCACTTCCTTGGTGGGGGGAGTGGGTTCATCCCTCTTCTCCCCTTCCTTGGTGGGGGGGAGTGGGTGCATGGGATTCTGACATTTATGTCAATGGGCAATTCCATGATGGAGGGGACATGGCCTAAAAATAAGAAGTGTCAGTTTTCAACCTGCAATCAGTCTAATGTTGTAGTATACATATCTAAGTTTGTGGAATAGGTAAGCAATTTTTCTCGAACACTCAAATTTTGAATACATGGCTCAGATAATCAAGGAGGATGAGAACTCAAAATAATCCTGAAAATGCATCATACATTCCATTCCATCCTATATAATACTCATCAGATAGTATTTAGTAGTTTTATTATGTGTTATGATAGATACTCCTGTTGACTGTGTTATGACAGAAAAACATTTCAATATTTCTTCATGTCAACTTCAGAACAGACATTTTTCAGGCCTCAATCTCTGATGTAACGTGAGTAACCGAAAAAACAACTTTTTCTCTATGTGACATTTCTTTAACAAGTGGAAATCTGATAACCATAATTTCGTTAGTACTCATAGTCCCAAGGGTGGAAACATGATCACTAATGAGGAGAGACCCATCATGTGTGAGTGATAGATCACTGAAATCTGTAACGTGAGTAACCGCGTAACGTGAGTAACCAATGTGTAACGTGAGTAACCAAGCTAACACACTGAAACAATGCAGGAAATGCCTATTTTATTGTCTTGTAAATAATTGCTCAATAAAAGAGGGCAGAAGGGGTTAGGGCTAGGGTTAGTATGACACCTGGAGAGTACTCTTCCATCACCCATCAAGAAGATTCAGCAAGAAGCTAGGAGGGTGGCCACTAGACGACGAGTTGCATCCTACCGGGAGAAGAGGAAGACGAAGGAGGCCATGAAGAAGTTGCCTTTTAGCAGTGCACGAGCATAAGTAAAAGCAACAGCAAGAGTACGCGACAGATTGCCCGAAACACCACATCCCCGGAAAGCTGTTTGTCGTAATATCTGCAGGTCTGAGCTAGGCAACGACATTCACCCATCGACTACAACAACTGCTGCTACGCCACCAACCACTAACCCGAGAGGTCTCAGCAATGAAACTGGCGCTGGGTTCATGAAGAACTTCAACATAGACCAGGTAGCTGCAACATGGTATGTGTGGAAGAGTGGAGAAGACAACAGGCTCACAAAATTTGTTGAGGAAGGCACCACTGTTGAATTAGCAGAGTACATCTGCAGTCTGATTCTCCAGTTTGTCCAGCACTGCTTCATCAAGAGACACCAGGCTGCATCCTACAACCTGGAGCGGGAAAGGGCTGGATCCACTTCCTTCAATCCTACCGAGGCCCTGATCCAAATAAACTTCTCTGAGAACTACACATGTGTATCTCAAGATAAAATCCAGAGTGCCCACTGGAACCAACGACAGGTGAGCCTGTTCACAGTAGCAGTGTGGCACTCCGGTTCCCTACATTCCAGTGTTGTTGCATCAGACAGCGTGGTCCACTCCAAGGATACAGTTGTGGCATATGTGGACAAAGTTCTTGATGGCCTACACCAAGCCTTGAAGTCTGTATCCGTCTGGTCGGATGGTCCGGCTTCACAACTTAAGAACAGATTCCTCGCTGCTGCTATTCAAGAAAAGCACAATCTCGAGATTTGGTGGAACTGCTTCAGTACTTCTCATGGGGTTCTGTGGATGGGAGTGCTGGAGCAGTGAAGCGTCAAGTCAAATCTCAGAAGGCACTCATTACCAATGCGTAAAGTTTGTCGCAGCAGCCACTGGGATGCCCAAGGTGGAAGCCCTACTGATGCCACAAGCTGAAATTGAGGCGAGAAATAGCGACCTCGGTCTGAAATCTGTACTTGAGAATGCCAAGCAAATAGTTGGAATGGCCAGTAAACATCACTTGCCAGTACAGAACAAGGATGTCATCTCCTTCACCATTACAGATGATGGCAACAGCTCTGCTGAAAGGAATACCCCCAATGGAGATGGGGAGACCACAGAAAATGCAACCTGCTCAGGGAGTGGCAATGCTGGTATAGAACTTGGTGACTGGTTTGCTGTTGAATACGAAGGGGTATTGTACTCCGGTGTAATAGAAGCAAAGGGGGACCAGAACGACGTACAAGTGTCAGTGATGCAGCCAGCTGGGCCCAATTGGAAATGGCCAAACCCAAGGACAAGATATTCTATCTCAGGGAGAAACTCATCACCAAACTTGATGCACCAACCTTGGCCAATAACCGTGGGCACTTCAAATTTTCTGTCGCCTTTTGAAGACTGAATGAATCAGCTCTCGAAGAGAAAGCCTCTTCCAAACGTTACTCAATGTTCAATCGAGTTGTTAATGTTAAACATATGTTACCAATTTTATTATTGATTCATGGTTGTTGTTCAGTTGGCCTGTGTCTTCCCCACAGACATTTAGTTCCCTGAGTATTATATCTGGGTAAATTAAAGTTTGACATACTGCTACTCCTCAAATAACACTTAATTACAATGTTCAGAATTTGCTGCCCATTTGTAAAGATATGATTCATGCATTATCTCAAAATGACATGGTATATATCTCTTTTAGATTGTAATATTATTGAATTACACTGGAGAAGATGTTCAAAATGTCAATTTCATTGATATATGGGTGTTTCCTAGTCATTATCCAGTAGCAAGTTCCTCACGGACTATGATTCCCTATGTATTGATATAGGTGGACAAACTGTAACGTGAGTAACCGTAACGTGAGTAACCGACGAATGCCTCATTTTCAACAAGACAGGAAACCAGATGTGATTTTGATTGTGTTCAGTATTTGTATCATCACCTAAGGTCCAAAAAACATGTATTCATTTTCTTCAAATATATCCAGTATGAGGACACTTTTTTAATGAAGTTTAGTTTTGGCATCGGGGTGATTTTCAAATGTAACGTGAGTAACCGACACTTTCATGTACATATATCCTACAAGAAACAAGATAATCAAATTGTGTTTTTGCCAATGTTCAGGTACATTTGTTACCCTATCAATGCATAGAGAGCAGTAATTCAAATGAATGAATGGTGGAGCTATCAGACCATTTGTTAGCCAAAGTCTTCAAAAATGTAACGTGAGTAACCGTGGAATTGCCCCAATACAGAATCAATCTGTTTGAGGCAGCCATACTTGTACTTTGGATTTATGGGTAATAGGCAAGCTGCATTCATCCAGTTTAGTATGAAAACTCTCCAAGTTATAATAATTATTGATTAATTTGCCAGATCTGTTGATCATGTTAGCTGCTGTGTATTTCTGCAGAACTACTCAGAATGTAAAATATCTGAGTATTCTGAAATTATATGTGAGTTTTAAGTGTACACTTCACTATTTGCTACATTATTGGAAATTGCAACATTGCGTTTTTTATATTCATTGAAGGTATAAAAAACTTGCTTGTCCTCTTCTATTGACATTACCAAAACTGGACTGCAAATACTGTAGCATGCAAGAATATTATCTTACATACAAGAGTACTAATGTTTCAGTTATTAGGTATTCAACCAAATATTGTTGCAACAGATATTAAAGATCTCGAGAATATTCTGTTAAATTTCAGAATAAACATAAAACAAAAACTGTGCGATATGTCTCTGGTCTTGTATAGTGTTTGTAGAAATATCTGTGTGGTCCAACTAATGAGGCAAAGGTCATTTGGAATGGTACAATTTATCAGGTTCTAACCCAAAGTTCTGTTGTATTTTTAAAAAATGTTTGAAACTAGAAGTAAAAGTAGCCCACATAACTCCTAACACCAACAGAGGGAAGTGAAGTGAAAAAGGTGAGACCAATTGGCCTTCCATAATTTTCACAGCAATCATTTTCACATAGGCATGGTGCCACCATTAGGTGCATATTTAAACGTATTGAACGTTAGTCTGAAGAAAGATAGCCCCAGGCAATAACCCCTTCTCAATATTCTCAAACCTGTGTCAGGTAAATCCATTGGGAAATTGGCCGTTAGTGTAGTTGTTGTCAAACCTTAGCTCTTGTATTACACTTGATAGCCCTAGATTCAGGTGACTCTTCATTTGCCCCAGAAATAGATTAGAAAGATGAAAACTGATCATCTAAACATAGATCGCACCTTTCTAGCTCTTGTTTGTAATCCAAACAGACTCATTTTCCCCACAGAAATGTCTAGTTATCTGAATTTGGCACATCTCAATATCAAATGTGGGAATATTTTGGAAGGTGTTGGTATAACTGCAGAAAAGTAGCCTACTTTTTCAAACTTTTCAGATCTACTGAAAATAAAAATTTGGGTTAAACCTATACCATGCTATAATGCTACCACCAGGATAGCATGGGTCCAACTGCGTGATTACGTGCTGACTGCGAGCGATCTAGAATTTCAAATCGTAATTCCTCCAAATGCAGCTTTGTTATTATTAAAAGTTTTAATTATAACCGTGTCACCTTTGGTATGTGGTAATTTCAGCCGTCTCAATCCTGTTTCGGGATGTGCTTAATAAAGTACGTCAATGGCTATAAATGTTAAGTGATAAGTATTGTGTCCCTAGTTACACATGTACAAACAACTCATTAGATATTCGTAATGACCCGTGCGACCTTTATGGATATTGAACGAGGTGTGATAATCGTTTCGTGTCTCTACCCTTGCGGTATACACGGGATATAACGGAATATATATGTTTGGCCTATGAATGGTTTGGTATTTTATATCTGCATGCCCCATCTGTATAAGATCTACACTAGTTCCACTAGTGACAGCACATATACACGTCGGCATACAGTACACTAGAATACCATTCAGTGTGTCCTGGGTGTGCATATCACACTACTCATTGGTGGTAAATGCCAGTTATGTCAAGCATTTCAACCCGGCAGCCAGTTGCTCAAGTTCGTTAACAGTGCCAGGGCTGATGTGATAGTGTTTTATGTTTTTGTAAAGCTTCCGTACCTGTATGGTGAGCAGGGGAAATTTATGTATACTGTTTACTAGTCAATACCATAGCTATGCAGTAGATTGAACAATCTAGCAGTTGTATAATGTTGAGAGGGGAAAGGGGAGGAGGTGAGGGAGGGGGGTGAGGATAGGGAGAGGATAGATTTAACTCAGTGAGGGAAAGAACTGGGAATAGACAAAAAACATCTTTTATATGATATATAAATTCTGTCATTTTATTATAATTTTGCATTTGAAACCATTATGCATGTATGTATATACACAGATGGTTCACCCAGCCCTTCTGCAGAATTTCTCTCTATACTGGATGGGAACCCTGGTTATATCTAGTAAATTCATCTCTTTAATTACATGAGCATATTTTTTTCATAGAAATAGCTAAATTGGCTGAAAAACCTGGCAAGAAGGCTTTCATACTGTTGAGGTGGGACTGGTGCTTTTTGCACTACCTGTCAAAAATATTGAATTTGATTTGTATAAAGTATATTCGACTCATGACAGTGTCTATAACTCTATTTAAAATTAAAACAGTAGGCCTATATACTGAGAAAACAGTTACCAGGTTTTGTAAGTTTTGTAAGTGGTGTAGAGTGACCTTTGACACAGTGACCAGTATCACATTAAATTTACATAATTACCCAATTACTTTTTCTACTTCTCTATCATTTCTGAACTTCGATACTCCCCTTCACGTCATGCACCGTAGTAATGAACACAGACAGCCAGCCAGTGCTGGTTGCCCCTGGAAACAGTTCCATGTTTGTGCAGTGCGTTCTACATGCGGTCCTAGTGTTATGATTGGAGTAATGTTTCCACCACATGCCAGGTCCTGATTGTATTAGCTGCCTGTAGCCTACTATTAACTTGGTCTTGAACTGACTCGGGTCTCTGTCCAAGTTAGACAGCAATGAGGGATGTTGGAGTCTGAAGTGCCTTGACCTCAAAATTGGGTTGAAAAATTTAAAGCATCTTTGAGTGGTTCGAGTGGTTCACAGTAATATAGCTCCTAACACACAAATATGTGTACAGTTCTCAGCACAAAACATAATGCTTTAATTGTATGTATTTGCAACAGGGGCTTATGGAATAGTTGGTTAAGTGAAGTAAAATAAAAAATACATATTTTAAATTTTACTCTAACCTTGATTAATTTTCAGGATCGTAGTTATCATAAGCATCAGACTGATTTACTTCGCTTAGATTCGGAAGGAGGAGTTAGTGGGCGGTGCCTAGGGAGCGAGGGCGCAGTGCTAAAATATTCCAAATGTGTAGTTAGGTAGATAGGAAAGTGCAATAGTGGAGTGGGAGACAGGTAAGTATCGTCGCTCGTAAATCCCCAAACCAGTGAGTTTTGGGGATTTAGAAATCAAAATTTTAAGCAAAATTTTGCCATAAAATTATTCAATTATTCAAAAGATCTAGTTGCTTATCTCAAGTTTTTATTAACATTTTCCTTTATTACAATTAATACACCAGTTACTTTACAGGCTTATAAGAGCAGCCCAATAATATTTGCTGATAATATGAAATGTTAGGAATGGAAATCATGCATTGATGTATGTTACAGAGCTTAGGGAAGAATTTATTTGGTATGCCAGCAATATGCTACAGAAAATTCCATCAGTTCGTTCCTTACTAGATTATTTAAAATATTATTTTAAACTTATCTATTATATTTTAAGCAGAGTATGAAAGTAAATATTTGGGAGAGATATTGGCAGCCGTGGTCTAATCTATTTGGTTTTGAATTATAGCTTTTGGACATTACTACTATTAATAGGAGTATCACAGTAATATGTACTTTGCAGATGGGGTTGAAATATTTTTTTGTGTTAAATAATTTAAGTTTAATCTTGTGTTTGTATGTATGTATAGATATGTCATGAGAAATATAAAAAAAATTAAATTAAAAAAATGCTAAACCTGGCGACACAGTTTATGCAAAGATGTGTGCTGTAGCAGTGCATTGGAATATGCAGCATTTTCAGTTTTTAAATATGATCTACAAAATTCATAAAATTCAGACTTACTATGCAAAATGTACAAATCTACATCATTCCAATTCATAGCTAAATAGAACCCATTCACAGTACCAGGTCCCCCTTTCTATATACCTGACATTCTCTGAACCTGCCCAAGAAATGGTTTAATCCATGTTCTCTTTTCGTGTGTTAATTCCACCTTTTTCATTTCATACAGAATAGTTGCACATGAGGCATTGCAACGAATTATTTAAAAAAGTATGTGATGTCAAGTTTTTTCCCTCGGCCTTGACTTAATCCACTTTCATGATTATATACACCTCCACAGATAGGGGATTTATGGTAAATAACAACATAAACGCAACACCAATAAATGGGTTAGGACCTTGTCTTTATAAAAAAATAACCATGTGAACCGTACTATTGTTGCATTAGGGGGAAGCCAACCATGACAAAGAACAACATGTGACCCATTTTAAATCTTAAATATAGAAGGGGAGGCCAGGTTTGGTTTTAGTGAAGAGAAATACACGTGAGAGGTTGGGTCAAATTTCAGTACTTCCAACCAAACTCTAGTTTGAATTTTATTCCAGTGGATAACCCAAAATTGCTAACATGTAACTGTATAAAAAGCCATTGTTTATTTTAGGTACAACATATAGTACACTAGGGAAAGTTACTGCATGTAGCCTACCAAGTAGAAAAAAAACTCAAAAAATGTTTTCATCGTTGTGGATCTAATTGTAAATTAGTTTTAAAACTATATATATGTATAGCAATAAAAATGTCCCAGAATTGCTAATTTCTTTAATAAACCTGATCTAAATAGGTGAAATGAAAATGTTGACTTAGTTATATATACTACACTGTAGAGAAACGTGCCAACACTAATCACTACCTTAATTAAGGGAATTGTACACTGAATCAACCTTTCTGAACATACCAGGTGAAGTTTAGTCAGCAAACGGTTTCAACTTTGCCTTGCATCTCTTTGGTCAAAATGTATCTAATTGATTTTGTTTCCGAATCTTGTGTGTTTATTTTTAGAATTTCTAAAATGTTTGGAATTCTATCACACCATTTGAAGAAGTGACTAAGCTTAAAGAGGTGCAGTTAGAGAGATGTGACTAAGCTTAAAGAGGTAGAGTAAGAGAGAAGTGACTAAGTTTAAAGAGGTACAGTTAGACTCTTGAGTCTTCATTGTATACTACTCCAGTAATTCGCACGAAAATGATTAGCCGTCATGAATAGGGATTCTTTTCGAAATGATGGATATCTGATGGGATTAAACTGCGCCATTCTTCCCAGTCTTCCGGTACAATTTCTTGTAGGACTTTATTTCCATTGTACTTTATTTCCATTGTACTTTACACCGAGAACACCCACCACGTCTCTTTAATAGTGCATTCTCTTTTGTCCCCGACAACCATCTCACATTCTTGAGGGGTGATAAAGTTGCTAAGTTGTCAAGAGCCAAACACATTTACCTGGACAGTTCAAGCACCTTCTATTATAAGTCCACTCATAATAATTAGCTGATTTAAGTAACATAACTTTAATAATACCCAATTATCGTCTGTGCTAATTGCAAAATTATACTATCGAAAGGTGTCTTTTGTCGAGAAATCCATACAATACTGTACAGCGGGGCATAACATGTGCGGGGGTAACAAATGATTTTGGAATGTTGTGTCATCTAGAGTTTATATGCTTTGGTGGACCCAATTGGTTCTGCATGCATATAGGTTGACATTTGTGGAGAAATTGGGTACAATTGTCATGAGTGGGGCAAGTGCTATTGATAAATCTGAAGGAATTTGGTAAAGGCTCTATGAAGGGTGGTTGGGGGGTTGGAGGCGGAAAGGGAGTGTGGATGCTGTATGTCAACTGATGAGACCTACTGACTAAAGGTGTTCAAGCCTCCTATATTACCATAATTATTTATATTGCAAGTTATAGTAAAAGTGGTAAATTTACAGCAAAAGACGGATGGTAATTTTGTTGTGACAGCTCTTAATATCTTAGTAACTTTAATAGTACGATAGTAAATTCATCATTTTTATAATGAACAAACTGAATAGACTGCAACATGGAAATAATAGAAAAATTGTATTTTTTATAAAAACATTATTTACATGCAGGTTCAATATCAACATGCATGGAATTTTGTTCATGGAAACTGTCCTCTGTGGACTGCAACTGACCAACCAGTCTGCATAATTTCCAGTAATTGATTGAATCCTTCTATCAAATATTTCTTTTCTCTTGACATTTCTTGATTGGTTCTGATTTCCGAGTTTCTTGATCCCAGCTGCCTCTCTTTTCTCTCCTAAGTACTTTTAATATCTCAATCATCTGGAGAGGCAAATAGGTGCAAATTTAACACCATAGGATTCCTTGAAAATTTGCCATGTGTGGTCTTTTAATGGGTTTTATCACCTCTCTTCTTAGTGAAGGTATTTGCGGTTTTAATACCAAGTGATGATGCTGTAGTGATGTCATTATCATCTGATTGTTCAAATTTATTTTGTTTGTCCGATTGGTACGACTAGAGACAGGTCTATATAGCATGAGTGCATCTCTGGATCATCTCACATTATGACTGCATGTCCCAATATGTGTGCAGTACGACTGGACTATAAAATGATCTCTTCCTTGAGCATTACATGTTGGAAGATGAGGGATGGGTTTGGAGAGAGAGAGAGAGGAAGGAGGGGAGGGGGAGGGGGCACCATATATTTGAAAAATAGGGAAGTGCATCAAACTAAATTAACTTTGTGTTTCATAGCAATAATATGTTACTGTAGCATCTTTCTGCATTGTGAGTACTAACCACTGTTCATCGTTTGCTGCTGTTGTGTCATGATGACAAAGTAAGCAGACAATTCATTTAGGTAACTAAAGAATTATATCCACAGCATCCACTTAAACTGAATGCATTAGACAAAATACTCGTCCCAAAACCCCTACCCCAATCTTGGACCCCCTCCCCGCCGTCAAGACTTTAACTTTTTAATATCTGGCACATCGGATAATTTATCCTGCCTTGGTTTTAGAAATCTGATTTTTTCTTTTTCTGTTTTTTTTCTTCTTTTTTTTAACAGAAGGTTGAGGAGGACACAAGCTCCCTTGACAACGAACCCACATCCCAGGAACCAGACATCGCCATGGCTCCAACGGTCGAGCAAATCACAGACGAGACAACGTTGGAGAAAATGGTGAGGAAAGCAGTGATTTGTGACAAACAGCAAGAATAAAAATTTAGGGGATAATAGATCAAGGGTTGCATTGTGTAGTAAACTAAACATCAGCCCCGATTAATTTCACAGAAATGATCTTGACATCGGCATGGTACAGCCATTGGCAGTAATGGCAAAACTACTTACATTGGTCTTACTTTCATCTCACCCCTCCCCCCAGTAAAATTCTCTCTGCTATCAAGAGTGAGAGATGTACTGAGTGATCGGTATATACAAGCTTCACACAACCCCCCCTCCCTCCCCCTCCACTCCCATCTCAAAAACCTGTGTGATGCTGTGTGGTCAGCTCAGTATAAGTCTCTCTGCTATCAAGAGGAGAGATGTACTAAGTGATCGCTATTTTCAATCTTCACAAACCCCCCCAAGCTCCCATCTCAAACCTATGTGGACATCTCAGGATATCATCTCAAGATGATGTGTGGTCAGCTCAGTAGAATTCTCTCTGCTATCAAGAGGAGAACATGTACTAAGTGATCGTTATTTACAAGCTTCACACATCCATGTGGAATGTGAGTCACCCTCAATAAACCGCTGCTTATATCAATCTGTCTAGTTTGATGTTTTGTCGATGGTTGTATTTTACTTCAAACAGATCCAGCTAGGCTAGCTATCCACTGCATGGATTTTATGTACCAAATAACAATATGTTCTGTACTGGAAAGATAAAAAAATATTGTCAAAGGAAGTTTAAAGTCAGATGAAATCCAAACCAGAGTTTCCATAAGGATTGAAGTGTGTCCTTTTTTTCATCCACACTGTAGTTGACGACACATTGTGATTAATTTATCTGGTATGTTAGGTCAAGCAATCAATGCATTTGCTTTTACCCTGTTCGGAACATTTCCTAGTAGCAGCAATTGTTTAATGTTGGTGACGATTCATGTTTTTGAAACATTTGTAGCGTATGAGGTATAGACATGTCTTTTACTATCTCCCGAACATCAATGATTTCTGGCCTTTGGCTATAATTTTGTTTACAAATCGTTAGTCTCATGCACAGAAGCATACGTGACTCTGATTGGTTGATTCAATTTTATTTAATGAGATCCATAAATTTTACTACCCTTGGCAATTTTCCCTTTTGTTTTGGGGTTATTTAAATTTTTGAGCATGTGCTTTCCACACCTATAACAATAATCGAGATGACGGCAAGCACTTGTCCTGACCAGCTACTGCACTTGGTCAAGGAATTTGTGTTAACTTGATATGTTTGACATGTTTCTCGATACTAGCACCAACTTTGGGATGTTTCAAATTTCTGAAATGGAGAGAGTGGATTTGAAAGTGGAATCTATCTAATGTAGCTTTCGGGGCTTTGGTGATAATTTTGTATACATATATCGTCTCTGGGTGAAAAGCGAAAAGTGGTGATAATTCTGATTGAATAATGAAATTGAATAAGAAAATCCATAGATTTTCCTACCATTCAAAGTTCTCTCTATTGTTTTAAGGGTTAACATGTGTGAGCCTGTGTCTGGCAAATCTGGCAAATGTTTTTCTCAGCAATAACTTTGGTTGAGAAGACCGCAAGCACCCTCTCTCGTGTATTTTTAAGTAAAACTATGCAAGGGGTTACAAGAACGAAAAATATCAAATGCCAAATGTGAATATGAAACATGTGTTTTTATGCATATCAGAAAATTTTCCTCTTTGAGCTGTTAGTGTTGGCGTACATTTTTAGTGCAATTTTCTAAAGGTCATCAATATGGCCTCAAAATTTATGATAAAAAGCTAAAAGGTTGATGAAAAACATTCCAGAAATGCTTTTAATACTGGAGATGTTGGTCCTTCAAGTGCCCAGAATTTAAGGATTGTTTTCAAGTTACATGAGATTTAAGTTTCTAAGTGAGTTAAAATGCTTTGATGAGGCCCGTAATTTATGCTTGTTGAAATTTGAAAACTGGTGACCATTATGTGACCATTTAGCATATTTAGCATATACTGACTCCTCTCGGCCCATAGAGTTGTACATATCCGTTCATTATCTTCATAGTGCTCATGGATCCATCCTTTCTTTTTTTTAAACAGTTGGAAGAGGCCACCATCTTTGAAGACAGAAAAAAGATTCGGGCCAGGTTGAGAGAATTACGGAAGCAAAAGAGAGGTGAGTAAATTGTATTCTTTGTATTTAACACAATTTTGAGATTAAGGTAAAAGTTGTAGTTCACAGTTGATTACTGAGATGATAACAAGTTTAAAATTGGATGATGAACCCTCTAACCAGATGTGCAAGAGTTATCTAGTTTTTCTTAAACCCCCCCCCCCCCCCCCCCAAAAGGATTCCTACGAGCCTGAAGAAGAAATCAGTAATACCGGTATCAAAAAGATTCAGTTTTCAATGAAAAGATTAAACACAACACGCTCCTTACACCCCCCCCCCCCCCCCCCCTCCCAAAAAGGAAAATAAAAATTGTCCCAGAAATTTAAAGGAAAAAATATGTTGGACCGATGAGAAAAAGAATACATTCAAAGCATCCTGGTGAATTTGCATCTAATTGAAGATAACAAATGATGTTCTCGAGATATTGATAATTCAAATTGTGACCGAGTTTTTATCATAGGTGTACTTGAAGCAAACAGGTGAGATGACATCACACCTGTTTGCTTCAAGTTCACTTCCGCTGTAAACACATGTTAACATCAGACATTGCTATCTCGGAAATGGTACATATGTATGAATTGAATCTAAATTTGACAAGGCTGCTTAGAAAATATGATCCTCTTTCATCTGTCAAATATAAATTTTCTTCTGGACGATGCTTTAAACTTAGCTGTTAGGGTGAGAGATTTATGACTTATTCTGTTATGTCTTCCTTCATTTATGCAAAGTTGTTTAAATGAGAAGCAAGCATAATAATCATTATTATTAACCTTCAGGACTGTGTTATTGAAACTCATGATGAACATGTCTTGAATCCAAAGAGATCAGAAATATTACAAGCGCCATTTTGGAGATATTAAAAAACATATCTATATAGAACAAACCTGTGTTAATAAAGAATATTACTGGGACTTTGTATTGAAAGTAAATTTGCTATAATATGCTAAAATGGTCACAAAGTTTAAAAAAAAGAAACCCTAAATTTGACTAGTTTGAAAGTATCTATTGGCTAATATTCATAAGTTTGAGTCACTCTTTGTGTAGACAAGTTTCCATGGTAACATAAACTGAATGTTAATGGCAATCTTCTTCGACCATTGTTGCATCAAATTTTGCTATATTTGCCTCACGCTGTACTAGTCATTATATATCATTTGGCAGATTTGCTATCATTGTGACAACAAAGGCAAAAACATTCCAATACTTCAGTTTATGTGGCCATTTTAAGTTTTCTCAACTTTGCACTTTTACAACAATTTGTTCCAGCTATTTAGCATCTTCCAATATTTGTCTGATTTTTGCTTTTTCATGCATCTGTGTTTCTCCATCTTTCTGTGGTTTTGCGTCTTTATTATTTCATGCCGCTCCCTCCTACAGGAGGAGGAGGAGGAGAGAACATAACTCCTACCCCTCAGGATGACATGGACACCGGTAAAAATGTTTACAGTGATTGAATCTCCCTTCCTCTCCCCCCCAGTCAGCCTCCCCACTCCCCCATTACCTTTCTGTTACCCTTAACTTTGAAGTTTTTGACAATTATTCCCCGTGTTGGGGAAATTGTTTAACACCATAAACGAGTGTGTCTACACTCTCCTCTAACTTGTTGTTGCTGTTTATGTAATAACTTATCCAAATTTTGACACTGTGAAGTTCTTTCGGATTATACATTTAAAAAAAAAGTTCTTGTAGTAAATTTGTGAGTAATTTAGAACAATGAAAACTTACAGAGCCAGAACAAGTTGGATTAAAGTAAAGAACACACTGATATCATGTGACTGATGTATCATGTGACTGATGTATCATGTGACTGATGTATCATTTTAACTACACAAAGAATAAATAATTCGAAAGTGGTTAGCAGATATGATATTTTAGAAATGAATGAGTCAAAACTACTAATAAAATTTGACATTTTAACACCACTTTTAAGCAAAAAATTGCTCGTTTTAAACATCAGTAGCCTTATTGATATTGGTAACTATAGACTGGACTACCTAGGAAGTATACACCAAACAATTTGGAAAAAGAACTTAATGGAGCTTTTTTGACATTTGACACACTTTTGAATGTGGACGACCCGGAAACAAAAAGAGATGTGAAGGGATGACGAACACTTTAATCTATTTTGTTGGATAATCACATTTCAGTGTAATTATTCTGTCTGGGATCATCAACTATTTTCTATAATTAATTTGCAATTCATAGATAATTTGTAATTACATGGATCGTTAACATGATTTTTCATCCAGGATTTGCTGTGACCTGATGTCATATATATACTGCCTTGTGTTGGATTTCATGTGTGGTTTCAGTGAATAAGTAATTCTCTTAATTCGATAGAAATTCATCATCTGATGTGTCTGCACTGAGTATTGCTGTATGAATATGCATGGTCTGCTTTTGAATGAATTATTCTGCAAATCATTTGTTAATCTTGATATTAAGAATATTATGTGGTCTTAGTTATGATACATTTGTGCAAGAATTTGATGTAAATTAAAGAAACCCCCTTTCTCTCTCTCAAAAATAAGTTAAATATTCAATAAATATAGAAAAAGAAAGTTACTCAATTAATCCATCAGTCCATAAAAGTGGTGGCTGTTGGCCTATGACATATCTGCACAAGGTTTGGCCTAAGGTCATCTGTAAAACTAATTTCTGTTCGCACATATGAAATATTTGACAATACTTGATTGGTAGTGTTCTTTTCCCCAGATTTATCAATGGATGTAGTGGGTCTAATCATACTTTTTTTTGATATTTATCATCTTGTTTGGAGTGAAGTTTTTTTGATATTGTTGATGATGTGTTTTCAGCCATATCTATGCATGCTTGTAACTTTTGTCATATGAAATCATAATATCAGTTAAATTCCAACTTGGTATGTTTTAGAATTTTAACTGTGCACCTGGATGTATAAATAGCAAACATTTGAAATATGCTGAGATGTTTGATTTAAGGATTGCTACAGTATGCATGTCTTTATTTTGCTAGACCTGTTTTGTAACCATTCTGCCTTACCTTCCATGCTTGCTTGGATATGAGGATAGCAATTTTTTGTTTGTTTTTTGTTTGCTAATTAGCTTTGAAAATCATTTTACTTTGAACTTTGAACAGAAAGGCAAAGTTATGAAAGCACCGGTTAGCGTTGATTAACTAATATCATTCACTAGCCATATAAAAATACTAATAATGATGTTGGTGATGATGATGATCATTTGCAAAGTAAAAGACAAAGAATGAGATAAAAGGAAAATGTCAATTAGAAGTTATTGAATTTCAGTTCTAGAAACAGATTAAGCTTCAGAGTTGATTTGAAGGGCACAAGAGAAGGAGAGAGTTCCATGGATTCAGGTAATTTGTTCCAAAGATGTGGGACAGCAAAAGCAAAACAGCGGTTTCCCAAGGATCAGGTAGTAGGCTGTAAGGCAAGGAGACGTTTTATAAACCATCTAGATATACCAGAAGGAGGATCTGAAATAAGCAAGAGGTTGAAATGATTCCTTGTAACGTCCCTTACATTACCCTGTTAATAATTATATACAATATCTATGTATGTGTGTGACAGATCAAACAATTCTTTTTTAATACCTTCTTTATTCTTAAGGTGACACCACAGATCCGACATCTTTTACCACAGAGAGGAAACGGACACGTGCCTCTGCGCTGACAGTAAATACCAGCAGCTCTCAACAATCGGTAGGAGGATCGACAACAGTAGAGATCAAACCTTCCGGTACGACGACCGCCTTATCGCCAGTCTCTCCTGCAGCCAAGACAGTCAGGACAGACACGGATCTGACAAACGACCACGGCACAAAAGTAGAGACCCACGATGACGGTAAGACGAAAACCATGACAACGACCAGCGTTAACTCAGGTCCAGGAATGAAGTCGACCCAAGTCACAACGATGACTAAAACAGATGGTGATTTATTTCTCAGATATTTGTAATTTCTCATAATTTATCAGGCTTTATTAGATGAATGCCTTCTTGAATTATAGATTTGTTTCCGGTCCAATGCAGTGACTATTTTAAACTTTCCCTTTTACGTGCATTTTGTTCAATTATAGTAGGATAAAGATGATTGGGCTCCTGAAAACCTTGTTTTGTTTTTGTTATATCACCTTGAAAACTTGTGAACACAATGATTTTGACTTCCTCATAATTACGTTTTCCAAAACGATCAAAGCAATTCTGTCACGTTAAACTTGAAATTTATTACATGTCATTAGGGATATTTATTAGTTTTTATACCACTGTGTTGTTCTTTTCAAATTCCTCCTGCCCCAAGTGACGGTCTCTGCTTAGTTCTTGTGTTTGCTCTACATGGAGATGTGTAAGCTTCATATGTTTATATGTGAGTTCCCCTGTATATTTGGAAGTTTCATATGTGAGCTATATGTGTATATGAAGCCAATGTAGATGTCCTTATGTGTGCTCCAAGTAAGTTCCATTCATCTATCACTTGTCTCTTTGACATTTTCTCTTTGTTTCTTAGATAAAGCAGGAACAAAGGCTGCCTCAATGAAACAAGAAACCACGACAACGAAGACTGAAAGTGAGTTAGATAGTGATGAAAATGAGATAGCTGCCTCTGGACACAAAGCAGGAAGGAGCAACAAATTTATACTTGATCCTTTGAAACCGGTTGTGATCAAATGAAAATAAAACAATACTAATAGCAAACTGCTTATCCACTAAAGAGCCTGTGTAAGAGAATGTGTAAAAGTAAGAGGGCCTGACATTTCGATACTAGCAGGATCTTCTTCAGAGGCTGAAGGACAATCCTGCTAGGATCGACCGTGATAAAATGATATATTAAAAGGTAGGAGGGTCCTTTAAGTTGTAAATTTGACAACTGTTGTTCAGTTGTTCCCGAGATGTTAGATTTCATGCTTGGGTTTAATCGTCTTGAGAAACTAGTTAAAGTTAGAAAAAAAGGCAAGTTTACATTGGTCACGGTTGGACATGGTCTCCCAACGTTGTTCAAAACATTGACACCGTCTGAAACCGAGTTGCACATTGTTTGCAGTCCTTGCATTTATTTGTCTTTGATAGTTTTCTTCATGAATAATCATCACCAAAATGGGCCATTATTCTCCTTATTTCAAACCAACAAATTTCATATTATAAACATATTTAAAATCTCTCAGATTGAATTCAATATACACATCACTAAAGTGTGTTCTTGAGTTTGCATTTACATTTGTTTTTTCCATTCTAAACTATATGATATAACTGATGATAGATAAATGCACATTCTAATATCTTAATTCATTTCTTTCACCACCGATAATTTGCCTCCAACCTGACTATTTCTATCACATACAAATTTTTCTCAAATTTTAGATATGGAGTAAAAGAATGAACATATACTGTCAAATAATGAAAAATATTTGTGGAAGACAACAACTCATGGTTTTCAGAGGCAAAGGATTCTTTTCCCTCCCTTTTTTTGTAATCTCATATTTTATTCTTCATGTGATACTGGAAGAGATTTAAAGTTAGCGTGATAAAATGTTGTTTATAATTAAGACACCTTCAACATGTAGTCACATCATTGAGAAGATCATTTAATTTATGTTAATTATATACGTTAAATTTATATTGACCATTTTACTATACCCTAATTCTCAGCATCAGGAGATGGCTCAAAATCCTCTTTCTCAAAAACAACCGTCTCTACCATGTCCTCCTCCTCATCCTCTTCTACAGATAAACCAGCAACAGGAAAACGTAAGTATCAACCCCTTATTACCCCACCCCCACCCCACCCCTTTTTCCCATCTCCAACTCAACCACCCCCATAACATCTTCTTTTGTCCTATACAAGATGTGGACAAAATAAAAAGCAAACATTGTTTAAAAACTTATCATTCCAAATGATTTCAGCTTTCCATTTTCATTTACTTGTGCTTATATCTAACTCTAAATGTTTAGCACATAAATTGATCCTTAGGTCCTGACACAATGAGTGACTGCAATAACTGTGCAATAAAATTCTTATATTTTGAGGGAAAAAAGTCATAACTAAAAATTTTTTTTCATCCCCAAAACTTGCTTTTATTTATTTTTTCCAAATTAACCAACTAACTTGAACAAATTAATTTGGATATTTTTGGGTCCTTAGTTCTTGCAAATTGACCTTTTCACAGCATGTCGGAGAGGTTTGTCCCTTTTAGATTTAGGTAAATCTAAAACCTTTCAGATAGTAACTGAAATTGTCTCTCCCCTCCCCCCTCCACTCCTCCAACTATTAATAAAATGGTGTTTTGCAAAAATAGTGAAAAAGTAGATTTATTGTTTTCACAAATTTATTGCATTGGCACACACAGTTGTTCGTTTAATAGTTGCCTTGTATTCGAAAAATTTGTGATTCAATATTTTGTCTGTCATTTTGACCTACGCATGACTATTTGTTTTATGGAAATGTTAATAGTTTTACAGTTTATGAAATGTTGTCTTCCAGATTTTCCTGAATTGTTTCAAACAAATTGTTTTCACCATGTTTCATGTTTTATATACTTGGTGATTTTCAGTTTTATGAAAGATATGAAAGGGGATGCTTTGTTGATGGATTTTGAAGTCATCCTTTGTTTTAGCGGAATGAGTGATGCATAAATTAGGTCGGGTGAAGTTCTACCCGCCATGCAATTTCTTGCATTGCATTCTATGCATTTGTACGGACTTTTTTTTTAAATTGTTCAAATTTCTTGGCATGCTTGTAAATTAGACAGGAGTTTCCTTGAGAAACTCGAGCACAGTTCGTAACACTTCTCAGTTGAATTTTACAGTCATTTATTACATTTCATAAACGTTCGTAAATCGGAAGGTTTTACAGGAAAGTTTTCAGTTTGTATAGTTTTGAAGGTCAAGGTTTCCTAATATTAAAGCTATCAGAAATTAATTTCCATCTTTGTCTTTTGTTCCCACTTGAACCCTCTACAGTACCTCACACACCCCTCTTTAAATTATTATCAAGGCTTTTGTTTCACACGTCTAATGTTAAGTAATTGCTCTTGTAGTCTTCTTCAATGACACTAAATTAGAGCAAAGATATTGGAAGAGGGGGGGGGAGGGAGGAAGGATGCGTGGAAGGTGGGGGAAGGGGATAAATTCTCCCTAATAGCACCATTACATCAGTTGTTACAGGCTCACAGCATCTGTACAGTCTTGTAGTTACACTATTAAATCTGACAGTTTTTAATGGCGTCTGTGTGAACATTACAAGCACTTTCAAGTAATAATTCTAATAGCATTGTGAAACTTACACATTTTGACCAACTATAACCAACTGTGATGCCTGGTGGGATGTTGCATTTTGTTGACTTGCATCCAATTTCATGCTTTTGCGTTCACACCTCAACCGATTTCTGCATGCTTTCCATGTTATTTGCATGTCTGTATATTAGCATTCATGAACATGACATTTTGAAAAGTTAGTGGTATATATGTATATTACCTCAACCAAAAGTATAAAACCCCTAAAATTTGCCAAATATTCCAAGAAATTCACTTAAAAGTACTTTTGAAGTCTGTTGACAGTCCTTTATATTTTTTATTTTGTTAGCCTCTAAGGATTAAGTTTCAAACTAAATTTTGTTAGCTACAAAATTCACTTTGAATAGGAGTGGAAAGTGAAACAGTTAGTAGTGTCCTTCTGGCTTATTGGAGGGCAATAGTGAAATTTCTTTAATCTATGAACATGACTGTAGGTAGCCTAGCAACATGTAACTGTTGGCAACATGTCTGTAGCCTATAGCAACATGTAACTATTGGCAACATGTCCATAACCCAGCAACATGTTATTATTGGTTATACACTTTAATGTAACATATCTGTCACCTAGCAACATGTAACAATTGGTTACAGAGTCAAATCGAATCAAATATTTATCCGTTTTCTTGTTTGTATGAAGGAAAATTTTCATCATTGAACTAAAACAAAGGAAAATTCCATTTTGTTTTAATCCGTCGGAATGTTTTGGCTTATAAATGTCCAGTTCCAGACTGAGAAAATTCATTTATAAAATTTGTATACAAGGTTTTTAGCATGCTAAAATTTGAGACTGGTATGTTAAAATATCACAGACTATGCTACACTAGAGCATGTAGGTTTAAATGGTACTGGTAGGTGTTGTATTAGATAAATACTAACCCAAGATTTAATAACACGCCATAGAATCCAAAAATGAATGATATATGGCTCTCTCAAGTTCAAATGGATTTGTGACATGTTAATATTTCACCAGTATGTTTATGAGATGACATGCACGTTTGAAGCTTGCGTGGTACAGAGTTTAAACAGCATTAGTGACACATGTTAGAAATGTATGTGTCATTGAATAAGAGACACATTGCATGCAAAATATTAAAGGTCAGAATGTTTCAACAAACGATCATACTTACATTTTGTATTCGTCATACAGAGCTAAATTATGCGTTCATTTGCATGTCAGTTCACAACCATAGTGCCACATTGTGTTTATGCACATATCCCTATGACTGATGAATGCAAAACATTCCCCTATGCATGCATATCTGCATGAATTTTCATATCATTACATAAACCCATAGTTTGTGAGCCAGAAATACTTCAAACTCTCTTTCCCCCTCCCTCCTTTGTGCACTCTCCCAATCCCCGTTTAATTGTTTACCACTACCAAACTAATAACATAGACCAAGTGTTTCTACTTTGGCCAGCAGTTCACTTCATGCATTGTACCACTCATGGAAGATTTCAATTTCGACATTATTATCACAAAATGTAAAAAGAAGAAAGGCCAAGCATCGCCATAGCTACTTACTATCAGAGATTTAGAATTCTTTATACTGCCACCACTATCATCACAATACTGATAACTATTTGTACAATGTGACACTCCTCATTGATGTGGTGGGGGAGGGTTGGGGGAGTGAGTGGTTGTTGGATTGATTTGGGGGATTTCCAAAGCTCAGTTAAATTACTGTTTCAAAGTAATTTGTTTCTCCATGAAAGAAAATTTATTCTAAAACAGTACTTTTGATTCAGAACATCTATCCGGATATCAAACATACAGCTCAGTCTATGCCTATAGTTAGTGCTTCAGCATAGCTTGACAGAAATCTATAATTTCAGAGGGAATAAAGCGTCTTGAAGAGTATAGAGATCTTGATTACAAGTTTCACATACAGGGTTTGAGATAGCTATCTACTGTTTGTTTTACTGCTGGGGTTCTTAAATGGCCAGTGATTGGCATGTTTGACAACTGTCACAGTGTTTCTATCAGCTATTTATCAACATGTAGCAAGAACTAAAATGCCTCTTGGAGCAATTTCCAATGATTAATATCAGAATCTTATAACAAGAAACCAAGAGAAGTGACCAATTATTTAAAGCAACTGTTTTATGTTTGATCATGCTGAAAAATTTCAGTCAACTGAGCATCAAAATTGAAGAAATGTTGGATGGGAGGTTGGGTGGTGGTTAAGTAATACGCTGAATGAATTATATCGTCCAATATATAAAGATTCAAAGATACTGGAAGCATCTTTAAAACAACATACTGCCCAACAGTATCGATTGTCTTTCTATGATGATAGATAGATGATGAAAGCGTCAAAAACCAATGATGGTTGATTGACTTTGGAAGTGGGGGCGGGGGGGGGGGGGGTATGTGGCTTTAAGAGTGGTAAAGTCTATTTTTAACACAGTTCATTCATAAATAACATAGAGAGAAATTAATCCAACAGAAGTCTAATAATTGTCAATACTTGTTAATTTTATGGTTGTTTTTAGTATGGATATTTGTTTGGAGTAGAATTTACAAACTGTCAACAGTTTGAATTGACATTTGGTATAGGTAATTTAAAAAGACTTTTTTTACCGAAGAAAGCAACGCATCGCTTTAAGTGCATACTGGCACCTTTTCAAGGGTATAGCGTAGACATTTATGGCACCCCAGGTGATTTCTGCATACGAATACCGGACGGGACCTCTGCCTACCAGATGGCTTGCATGGCTGAAATTCCACAAATATTAAAATGTAATAAGAAGCCGCACTCTAGGTGCATGAACCAAGTGGCTGATATATAGGAAAACAGCTGACCAGATTCATATGTTGGTGACCATAGTTGATATATGCTAAACAGGA
>KN889345.1:37108-51698 GCA_000934455.1 Apostichopus parvimensis | reverse complement strand
TAAGTGTACCATGATGCAATGATACCAGAAAATCATAGTTTATAAAAGATGTGTGTGCACTGATTATTAGATTTGTTTAAAGAAAAAGAAAAAAAAATTGTAGTGAGAGATTGCGGTATAAAGAAAAAATTGAAAAGAAAAAGCTACTTGAAAAAATTACACTAGGTTTTCATCAAATAACACATAATACAAAATGGAATGTATTGTGAGTTTTTGTGCCTTTTTCATACAATTAACCGTTACAGTGGACCCATGTTTTAGGTTTCCAGGCGGTAAACTGCATTAAACGAGAAAAAACAAAACAAGTATTTTGGTAATTATTCCTGACTCCTACTCAATTTTCGGCCCAAACATAATCAAGATGCTACATGGAGAAGAAGGGATATCATAGGAGGAAACAGAATGTGTCAGTTCATCGATATTGGCAAGATTGTTTATTTTTAAATAATGCATACTGTCCAACATCATATTGGATTTGTATTGTTGTCAATCTCTTCATTTATTTGAATTTCTCAGAAATCCCTCATTTAATAAATTTCTCTCATGAAAACAATTTTCTGAGATATGTCTTTAATAATGAAGGAGGCTCAGTTGCAAGAATTCCTGATCAGTGCCTCATAGAATTAATTTCTTTAACTTAAGCCAACTCCTGTCAAGAAACCTTTGAAGCAGCAATTATATAAATTTACTTTATATACATCCTGAACTTAATAAATCAATCATCACCATTTAATGACTTTCCCAAATGTTGTCCTTTCACTTGCTAACTCCCTTGAATTATTAAGGTCAGGATCAAACTGTCATTGAACTTAATTTGTTATGGGACTCATTTATTTCTGGTAGGAATACGCAATCTAATAACCTAATAACCAAAATAACCCCAGTTACAATTTCCAAGACAATATTTCACCATTTCAACTACTTCACTCAAATTTCATATGCAATGATCAGAATGCAACTCTGTGAAGAAGCATTTTTTTAACTGTAACAGTGAAATAGAGAATGTGTCTATCTTCAACTTCTTAAAATGACAATGCCATTTTCAGCATTCAATGTTAAATTGGAAAATTCAAAAAATGATGGCATTGGTATCATCCTCCATCACATTGGATATACTGAAACCAAACTTGAGGTAGCTAGGCCTATGATCCTAACACAGGGGAGTTTTACTGGCTCAAAGCTGGTGTTTCAACCTATACACACATCTCTCCTACAGAGTACATATTGGCCATTCTTTGTTATTTTTCTACATTATTTGGACAACCAAATTTTACTGTTCAGGTAACAAATGTATGACCCTGGTTGTCCTAGAGACAACCAGAAAAAAAAAAAGAAAAAAAAAAAAAGAAGAAAATTTGGCCTTATGTTAATGAGTGCATATTTAATGAATTGGATTCGATCATCAATATACGTCTCCAGGACACTTTCCAATGTCAAGTATTGATTGCATGCCAAAATCAAGTGCAAAGCTTTTGACCTTTACTCTTGAGTTGAAAAATACCTTTATAATGAATCAAGCTAATCACCTACATTGTCTTGCAATTTAAGTATAAAAGAGCATCGAAAAGTATTCAACAAAAGTACACAAAAATCTTCTTCCATTAATCGGTTAATGGACCATTCATGCTTGGTAACGCTAATGACGATGTGACCTCCTATCTCTCCTTCCGAAGACAAACGATATTTTACTTTTGATATCTGTTTAATCTCCATCTCGAGAGACATTCTTTGACCTCCGACCCCTTCAGGTCTTCCTCCGCCACATCTCACTTGTTCTTCTGTTTTGTGTCAGAATTACCGAGCTTCTTGAAGAGGGCTTTGCCCTTGGAGAGAAATCCCTTTTTCTTCTTCGTTTCCATGGTTGCAGCTGAATCAGGCGTCAGATCCACTATTTCCGATGATCTGATTTTGTCGTTTTGGATTTGGGGTGCTTTACCGTTCTCTTGCTTACTTGGGGTTGATTGTGTCTGCGGCAAAAACGTAAAATAATGACGTTACAAAACAATTGTATCGTTAATGTACCTTTAATCATTCAGAAAGTGTCTTCCACTATTCTGACAATCCCCACCACACCCACTCACCCCCCTCAAGAAAGAAAATACTTAAAGTAATGCATATATAATACTTTTGTCACAATGCCTTCGCAGAATTCTCATGGAAAACAAGCCTGTAAAAATTATGGACAAGGTTGATTTTAAAGTGAAACATTTGATTTCTGGTGCGTAGCACAGTAACATAAAACATCAATAAATGTATATAATTAACTTGTCAGATTGCATGCATTAAAGATGGTATCGACTGCATTGAACCATTAGACTTGTGAACAGGAACATAACCAGAGGGGTAATTTCAAACAGACTTCAATACCAAACAGGTGTACTCTTGGATACAAACTTAAGGTTTAATTGACTGTCAGTAAATGAAGGATTTTGATCAACTTTCCCTCCTTCCTCCCCCTCCTCCTCCCCTCCTCCCCTGGACCAATACCCTGTGTATTCCAACCCATCATTGCAATTATAACCAGGTTGAATTTCACATACTACAAATGCAAATTAAGATCTGTGTATTCTCGCATTTAAGATAACAACAACAAAAAAGAAGATACATACTAAATAGTCCATTCTAACTTCTTAGAACATGGCTGTCTGTTTTTGACTTGATTAGCAGTACTTAACACTAATAATACTCAAGCATTTTGATCACAGCACAGTCAGTAAAGTTCTCCAAATTCAGGTTCTTTACTGGTTAAATGCCGCCTTGAGGATTTCACCGTATGCCAGTAGAAAAAAAATATAGGCACTGGCATTTTTCTGACAGTGCAAAATTAATGTTGCTTTTTGCATTAGTTCAAGGATAATGCAAATGATAATTTGAATTAATACCCTAACTATATTTTTCTATGCATTGACAATTTTTTGGGCCAAAACTGTGAAATTCCTGGCCTGCTGTATTGCGTATATGTGATTGTTTTTAACTTGAAGAACAAAAGAGATTTTAGTTTGTCAAGTACAACCTCTCCACCTCTCACTCTCTCAACCCCCCTCCCCCCCGCCCACTGCAGCCCCTAAGAAAAGAAAACAAGAACGTAAAAGATAAATTGCAATGACAATTTTTATCTTCAAATACAATTTTATGGCAGGTGGTGTTTGCTTCAGTACCAATCATTCCTCAACGTTATCTAGAATGGACGCAATTATAAGGCACAAAGTACAATATTAATTCCTTTGGTTTCTATCTTTGGATTACAAACAGCTTACATTGCAGCATGTGTTTCAAGCTTCAGTTTTGAATCCACAATAACTCCATCTTTTTTCTTTATCATTGCTGAGATGATAGAATGTTAACTAGTTGCTTCATTTCATTTTCACTTTGAGCAATTAAGAAAAGCATACTGTAGAAGACATATAAAAAATTAGAAAGAAAGTGTAAAATGCATTTTCCTTTCTTTTTTTAAGGTTAATCATAAGTTACAGAGCAAAATGAAGTATTCTAAATGTCCAAATCTATCTTTACTTGTTTTGCATCTAACAATGGAAAATTCACAAAAGCAAAAATATGCTCTCATAAAAAAAAAAAGATCATTTTACATTAAGAAAATACTTGCATTCGTTCAAATAATCAGTAATTTTGTATAAAGTATGGTGCTAAACTGAAAGGTATATATAGTGTCTGTACAAAGGTTACTGAAAGCAAGGGTTTACACTGACAAACTAAAATGAAAGAGGAACCTGCCAACACTTATTATTATCTTTAAAAATAACTAAACAAAAAAATTGTAATAAAGATAAGAACATTTGCTTCATATTTCTTTTTTGTAAGGGTTTGACATTATGCGTAGTAATAATAGAGGGAACGTTAAAAATTATTATTGTAAATCGTGGCGAATTGAAAAAGGTTCAAACTGAAAGCAAATTAAAAGAAAGAAAAAAAAAGAAGAAAACAGTGGAATATGCATTTTCACAGAGGACACTGTTTACCTTTGAAAGAAGAAACAAGCTAAGACTAGCTTCCCCATAGAAAATGTGGACTGAAAATAGGAATGGTTAAGAAATAGATGGTGGGTTTTTCTCGGTGGAAGATTAATATATTTATTTTCCTTTTCTGCCACCAACATTAGAAGAAGGTATTATATAAGGGTTTGGGGAATTGAAACTACCTTGTGACAAATATTTAGCTGTGAGTGGGGAGGGGGGGTGGGGGGATGCTAAAAACTGTGAAAATAAAAGGTGGAAAGGAAAAGTAAAAACATTCAAGAAAGCTGCATTTTGGGAATTAATACTGTTCCGTTAATTTTGGAAAATTTGAGGGAAACAGTTGTTATTTAGGAAGGTACCAACAAATAGAAAAGTCAATTGAATTTGTTTCCTACTATTTCTTTTTGTTCTGGCTATAAATGATATGATGCATTAAAATATGGGCTTTAATTTTTCAATAGCAAAGGAGAAAAAAACTAAATAATGATTGTAAAAAAACAAAAACATTTGACCAGTAAAACTTTAAATTGACATGTACTGTATCACTCACGTCAGGGCTTATTTGTGTCTGCTACGTTCTGGGGAAAGAAGTTGTGGGGGTTGGGGTTGGGGGGGGGAGTGGCACTGTATAACACATTAGTCCATTGTATGGTATTACTTTCAAGTGAGTTTAGAGGATGGAAGGACAGAGCTCTCACTGCACTGCATATAGTTTACAACACTGATTCGCATATGTGTAGAATAACAGAGTGTCCATTGTTATTTGGTAGAGAGGTGAAAAAATGGTTAAATTAATTAGTAATGGAACAAACTGGAATTATCAAAACATTAAGAGTAGGAATCTTGTAGTCTGTTTTGGTCTTAGTTTTTGGTTATTACTTAGATCACTGCTCTCCAAACGTCTTCTTTGGCGACCCTTGTTTTGGAAACCCTTTGGCTCGCCATGACCAATAAACTTGTAAAGACTTAAAACCACTCAATGTATAACTCCCTGGTGATTGATAATAAAAACTACACGTTGACTGACTTGATTGCAAAATAACTGAAAGTTTGAAGTCAACAACAGAACACAGATATTTATCAAACTTTGGGAAGCAAATCACCATAGGATATGGAGAACGTATACTGTTTGATTTAGTAGGGGAGATAGTTTACCCATCAAATTGTGCTACCGGCCCACTGTTACAGCTTGGGAACCCACTTTGGGGTCGTGATCCTTAGTTTAAGAAGCCCAGCATTATATTGTTATTTAAATAACCTGGTTCTGAATTTTATTAATTCATTGAAATTTGGAAGTGGTTATAACTTTCAACTGAAGAGGAAAATATGTTTACTTGATGAAAATATGTTTACTTGATATTAACAGGTATGTTAATACTTCGAAGGCAAAAAGTTGGTATTTCTCAATAATCAATATATCAAATCATTGACACTATTTAATAAATGGAAGGATAACGTGTTACTTCTTGAAATTTTATTTCTCCCCATTCACACCCAATCAGGCTTTTCGTCAAGAATGAGGGCAGTGCTTATAAAAGGACTTCACTTATTATTTACCATCACTTTGAAACTTTTTCCCTAAATTTTTGGTCAATCTTTTGCCTCCCCTTCAAACAAAATCAAATAAATCATTTGTGAAGGTATAGTTGTTAAAGGGTTTGTTTCTGATGCTATATATATTAATGATGAATGTTAATTGAATTTCATAAACTGTTAATGAATTAAAACCACTCAGATTATTTTATTAATTCAAATTATTGTTAGATATTTCAATCCATGTTATTGTGTTAGTATTGTGCAATAATTTCTTACCCATCCTTCCTTGTAGGGGACTAACGAGGCATTAGAATTAATAATGAAAATAATTAAAAGAATAAAATGGATAATTATCTTCATGTAAATGATGGAATTGTCTAGTGACCAGTATTAGTGATATAAACTTGTATATATATGGTAGCATTTAAAAAAAACAAGATCAAAGTCATTTTACCAGTCGTCGAATGCAACATGAATATTCAATTATATTTTGCATAATTGTGGTATAATTAGATAAAAAAAAATGTCAACTGTTAAAACAAATTCTAAGGGAGATAATAATCAGAGTTAGAATTTGGTGTTTCATTTCAGCTATTACCACCTGAGGGTTAACTGAATATTTAACTTTCTGTGGAGCAGAGAGGTGCAGAGTAGAGAAAGAAACATGTCACAGACCCTATAAAAGAGAGGGGTAATCAAATATTTGGGTAGTTAACTTAGAACCAGGGGTAAGCTGACCTCTTAAAGGGGTGGGGTAAAAAGTCATAAAGGGTACTAAAGAATCGGCATAAATCTTCAGTCAATAATAATCACTGACAAGATCATAACAAATGAAAACTACGGCAAGAAAGTGCTCTTTCTATTTAAAAAAGGGAAAATAATGTGAAAGCAAAGAGATTCCAAAAGGATCAATTTTCTATATATTTTTTTTCAACCAAAATGATAGCAGCAGAAGTGGAGAACAAAAAACCCCCAAACTGTTGTGCAAAACAAAATATCAAAATTTGATTTCAGTCACTAGTTAATTTAGCTGAAATATTTGATTAATAATTAGCTAAGCAATTAGTAGAATACTTTGGTTTTCAATTCCAAAGTGAATGAAATGCATGATAGTGTTTAATATTGATATTTAGAAAGTGTTGTTGTACTTTATATAATTTGTTAACAAAAACCCCCCCCCCCCCCCCCCCCCACACACACACACACCTGAATGCATTGCAAGCTACTATCTGCAAGATTGAAATCTGTATATTGTCAAAAGCCTCAACAACAAACAAGACTTAATATTTCATGGAAAAAGTTACTTTTTTTAATGAATAATTTATTTTAATTTGACCTCCCTTAAAACATCTTTCTAAATATTGAAATCCAGTTGTCTTTTCAATGCAGTGCATCCCACCAAAGAGATGCACTGAAAGCTCATGTAGGTTTTTTGAAATGCCATGACATAACAATAGACGATAACAAACTTACAATAAAGGACTTTCTTCTCCACAAGAGATGGCAAGAATAGTTGGCTTAGATATGTATAGGGTTAACATACTTCTTTGGTTGAAAAGTGGGAAGCCACATCCTTGGATGGGGACCAAGTGGAGTATCTTTAAATAGCTACCTTGAAGTGAGTGTTAGTATTTGATGTTGCTATATAGAACAAGCCTAGTTTTAGGGTTAATATGTAGCCACCAGATCATGTTTGTTCGTTAGGAATGATTATGTCATGCATCCAAACGGTCATTCAAATTATACATGTCTCCTTTCTTTAGCTCGTATTTTTAGTTTGCATGTTTTTATTTTCATGTCGTATTTTGCAATGTCTGAAAGACCTTTAGAATATCAATTCAGTTGGTTGGTGGGACAATACAGTTTTGTTGCAAAAATTTTAGAAACATAAATTAATGTTATAGACTAAATTAATATCCAACATGAAGGTTTTCCAATGAAACATTTATTAAAAGTTGGTCAACATTTCTTTATTACGGTGGACATTCAACAGTTATTGCTTTGCTTGCAAACTTTGTTTGAAACTTTGGCAAAATATTTGCAGGGATTATATCTTGGATGTGAGAAGATAAAGAAATACTTAAAAGCTTTCTAAGTACAGGTTAAGTATATCACCATGGTTACTGGTTTTGTGGGTAATGATGATGAATAGGATAGCTGGTTCCTATGCATTTACATGCACCCTCACCATATCAATCAGCAGCTCACTAGCATACAGAGCAGCCCATAATGAAGTGTCTACCATAATACCAGGGGTAAATGTAAAGGAGAAATATGTTGCTATGGTTACTTGGTATTTGAAATTCATTATTTGGGAGGGAAAGGTGAGAAGAGCTAGCACCCCAAAATTAATATCAAGCAGAAAGAGCACCTGCCCTGCAACCCGTGCAATGCATTATGGGAAGACCGACATGCTCGAGGCAAGAGAAAGATAAAAAACTTACAAATAGGATTGTTTTAGATAACATAGAGTCACACAAGGCCTCAAATAGTCTGTGGTGGTAAAAATACAGGCTTGGTTTGTAGATCATGCAAATAATGGTGAGGTGGATATAAAAGCAGCCATTTTTGTGTAGTACATTTAACACATAGGTGCAAAGCAATGTGCCTGTAATGCAACAGATCAAAAGTATATAGTGAGGCAGCTTTGGTATACACTTTAATATAGCATAATGTTTGTCGTCCAGTTACAGAGTTGTTGACAATTGATAATTCATAACCATGGACATTAAATATGAATCTAAGAGACTGACTTCGGTCAGCTTGTGGCTTTGACAAGCCAATGATGGCTTCTTTGCAAATTCCTGCTTGCAGGAGAATTTAAAATACATACATACATACATAATTGAATACTCCACACCGAGAGTATGTGAAACACACAAACTGAAAAATTTATATGAGTAACAGAGGCTCAAGAACTTCTTTCATGGAATTCGTTTTGTCAATCTTGACATCCAAGGCGTATGCTAATTTGGAATGAAGACACAAAATATTGCTTCTTTTAGATAAACAGGACAAACTTATATGTGTTGGCTACTGATTGAGCATTTCATTTAGGCTTGTGATTGACAGTCATTTAAACAAACTGCCTTGGCGACAATTTTTTTTTTTTCATAAATCTAACAAAGTCATTTAATAATTAATTGCTATCCAGTGATCTTTGTGTCAAAAACAAGTTACCACTGTTTCTTAGCTTGAGTAGCAATCATATCTTTGAATGAGACTTGGTAGGTTTCGTATTAAAAACCTCGGCAAAACTATATATGCCAAAGAAAAATGCTCTTCTAGTGTAATCAAATAGAAATAACATTGTGACATATTTAACTTCCAACTGCAAGAAACCAAAGCAATACAGAGAAACCTCAGACCACAAAGGCCCTTATGGCATATATGTATTCCCCCCCTCCCTGCCCACTATGCCAAGTGTTGAAAAGAGTACTTAGCCAAAATGTGAGAAAGGCTTGTTAAATGCTGATGAGGGTAATTGGTTTTTCAACAGTCTTGATATACAAAGAGAAGATGTTTCTCATTTTTGGTCAGTATAATATTATTAGTCACATTTTCACAGCATATCTATGCAAAGGGTAATTTGGTGGATGGCTATTTCTTATAACTGAATAATTTGGACTCTTAACACAAATCAAAATTATGGCTTGCTTTAACATATGCCATATGCATACTCTACCCACATACTATTGACTCACTTAAAGACACTATCGCACCATTGGTGACTTTCAAATGACATATCATTAAAACATTATGACTGAGGTGCCTTACCTCTTTCACTTGGAAACCTTTCTCCTCTGCGTACTGACTGCAAAACTACATTTTATACAATTTCTTCTAAAATGGGTAAAAGTTTGATATCTTGATAAATTTGAATATTTTAAGAGTCCAGATAACATGGACATGTTACCTTACCTTGTTTGATTGTTTATCAGAGGGAGGCCCTTTAGCAGGAGATGGTGAATACGAGGACGGGGTGGTCACCGAATCCCTGTCCGAGATTTCTTCCAGAAAATTAGACGGCACCAGGCCCCTTTCTCCATTCAGTTCCCCCTATGCATGAAAAAGAAGAGAAAGTTAGATGAAATAGATGTGAACAGTACAGACTAACACTGACCTCTGTCTAAGCAGAAAAGCCCATCGGACAAAGTGGTAATGTCAATAATACATAAAGAGTTGAAACTGTATTAAGTAAATGAAAGACTGTAAACTGACTAGGAAATTATCAACAGTGGAAAATAGCAGAGAAATGTACTTGAGTGACAAGTAACCAGTGACATGAGTCGTCTGGGTTACAGAACAGGATTCAAATAAGAGTCCTCTGGGTTACAGAGCAGGAATCAAACCTGAGTCCTCTGGGTTACAGAACAGGATTCAAACCTGAGTCCTCTGAGTTACAGAACAGGAATCAAACCTGAGTCCTCTGAGTTACAGAAGAGGATTCAAATCTGAGACCTCTGGGTTACATGGGTAACTGGTTCAATTCCTGTTCTTGCTATAAAATTGCTTTGCTGTTTTCAAGAGTTGAAACTTATAAGATCATTAATCCTACTTGCCATTTTGATCACCTATGTCACTGCCCTCTCTACAACCACCACCACCATCATGATCATCACCACCATCGTGATCATCACCACCACCATCGTGATCATCCTTCATTATCATCATCTTCATCACCATAACAATGACTAGTTTAATGACACATACACACACACACACAGATCCAACAAGTCCATAGACAAAAGTGGTTAAAATTTAGTTCATGTTAAAGATTTAATAAATCCTCCTTTAACTTTGAGAAGAATTCGACATGAAGACTCACAATGAAGAAGCCATCATCGTCCATCTCTCCGTACACATACAGGGTTTCCCCCTGTCTGAAAGGTAACTCCATCTCAATGTCAGGATTCGGTGAAAGCTCTCTGGGATCGTAATCAAACAGCGCCCTCATCGTACGCTTGATCGCATCTCGTGGAATGATCAGCTGACTGCCGTTTGCAGGACTGTCGTACATGTGACCTGAATAACCATCGAGAAATTTATGACTGATTTACAAATTAAAGCTTTAAGTGAAACAAGTTAATATTAATGAAAAATTTCCCAGTTGACAGTAAAATATTGCTTTTATATCTTGAAAATGTGCAAATTTCACGATGGTTCCCTGTCCCATCTTGTATTACTAATTTATTTGGAAAACAGTGTAATCTCACATTAAACATGCCATTAGACTAAGCGTTCTTGCCCAGTCGTATCAATGCTCTACCAAGTGAGACAATTAAATACTGTTGTAAGTATGATCATTCTGTTTTCACGTAATACAAAACACATATATTGGAAAACACTGGGTTACTATTTATGGCTGTATCTTTTTTTCCAATGTGAAATTTACAGAGGCAAGTCTGTAGTTTGAATGGTAGGAGAGATAATCAAACACTGCTTATATACTAGCAGTTATTGATCTGAATGTGGGTATCCAAATACCGATGTAGCTGAACAGATGCTTTTTCTTCCATAAGTAAAAAAAAAAATCACTATTTAGAGTGCATTTTTTCAGGCTAAAAACCTTTTTATTTCTTTTCCTACCACTAATTCAGAAAATAATTTTGTGTATCATTTCTCAAGTCTCTAAAGTTTATCTCTTGTAAAGTACTGTTTCCTGTGTGTACAAGACTGCTATACATGTTCTGCATGTGAATTCTCTAGCCCTAGCACTTGACTTTTAGCTTACCTGGGCCACTCATGGTGGCATCAGGCTATCACTGTAGCCTCTAGCCCTAGCACTTGACTTTAAGCTTACCTGGGCTACTCATGGTGGTATCAGGCTATCACTGTAGCCTCTAGCCCTAGCACTTGACCTTTAGCTTATCTGGGCTACTCATGGTGGTATCAGGCTATCATTGTAGCCTCTAGCCCTAGCAGTTGACTTTAAGCTAACCTGGGCTACTCATGGTGGTTTACAGGCTATCACTGTAGCCTCTAGCCCTAGCAGTTGACTTTAAGCTAACCTGGGCTACTCATGGTGGTATTTAGGCTATCGCTATAGCCTCTTAGCCCTTAAGCTTACCTGTGCTACTCATGGTAGTATCAGGCTATCACGGTAGCCTCTTAGCCCTAGCACTTGACGTTTAGCTTACCTGGGCTACTCATGGTAGTATTCAGGCTATCGCTGTAGCCTCCTATCCTATCTGGTGAGTCACTAGGCTCTGTGACTGAAAGTCTCTTAACTGGACTTAAAGGATTCTGGTCCGTAGATTCTAATTCCTCTATCATGTTGAAGGGGACATAGCCTCGTCTGCCGTTCATCTCACCGAGAAAGAAGCCATCATCATCTTTATCTCCATAAACCTACCGAGGAGAGATGCAATAATATCAATCAAAGAAACTCTCATGGTGTGGAAGGTGTGTAACAGGGGTGCGGGGGGGGGGGGAGATGAGAATAGGGTTGGCCCCCTCTCCATTAAATTCAAAGTTAACTTCTTGCAATTATTACTTGTATTCTGTATCGACTAATTCGTTGAGGCATTTCCACTCACCCTTAAAACATCGCCCTCTCTGAAAGCGAGTTCTTCATCATAAGCATCCACGTTTGGAGACATGCAAGACGGGTCGTAATCGTAAAGGGCCACAAAATACCTCACGGTCGACTCGTCATTGATTTCTTCGGGTTCACTGGCCGAGAATTCGTCGTCGAGGGTATCCTCTGTTCTGGAAGACCTGGACCCCCTGGAGCTCCGAGAACCCCTGGACCCCCGGGACAGCTTACGGTGCACCTCGCTCGAGGACTTCTCGTCGAAGTGACGAGAACCGACACCGTTCCAACTGTTGTGCGATGATGATGGATCCTTCGGTGAGCTGGGATGAGTCTGGTTGTTGGAGTTGACCTCCCTCGTCTCCGGCGGTTGTTGTTGTGGTGGTGGACCACTCCTACTACCCCTACTGGAAGTTGGAGGGGAAGACTTTGAGTTGTGGTGATGTGAAGGAGATGTAGGGGTAGGGGTTCTGTCCTCACTGGTCTCCTTGGTGATTTCTGTAAAAAAATGACAACCAAACAACTGTTTAATATTAATGCAGACATATAAGGACTTTCATGCAAGCATAAAAAAATCTAACAACTTTATACAGGCTTACTGAGGGTTGAATGCCAGGCTCATCTTAGAGGCTGTTTCAAACATCTAAAGTTTTGGCTGGAAATCCAAACCTATTCTTGAGCTTGAGCTTGCAACCTGCAAATTTAGAGTAGCTCAACGTTCTGGAAGGCAGTTACGTTATGATGCAAAGAAGCCACATGACTGTGTGTGGAGATCAGATGGGCTTCTTGCTCAAACTTCACCATGGGCAACTATCTAATGACCATGTTAAACTGATTTGAAATTACCAGTGAAACAGACTATTGCAGATTAGTAAACCATTGAAAGCTCGCGGATGATGAATACACCTTAATAATAGCCAACAACTGCTTCGACCCATGACCTCGCAGATAATACCTTATAACAACTTCATCATAACAATATACATCCACCTTGTTTGGAAAACCAGCTCTGCTGGTAGGAGTATAAAGTGAAAACAAATTCCACATCGCCCAAAGGATGACAGGCCAACTGCATGCGATAATAGTTCTATGTGTGATGTAATAGTGGAGGGCAATTTACACTATTTGTGTTACAAATATTCTGACCGAAGAGAACCAAAAGAAAAAGAAGTGAAAAATTGAAAAGAGATGAGCTTGCAAAATACTTCCAAGACCAGCTAATGTCTAATCTAGAAAGGGCAAGTATGTTGTGGGACCCTAACTCTGGTATTAACATTAACAAGGAGTGTTAGCTCAGTGGTTAACGCCGGTTGCCTTTCAATCATAAGGTCCCGAGTTCGAGTCGCTCCCAGATTGAAGAATATCGTCCAGTTACAGAGTTGTTGACAATTGACAATTCATAATCATGGACGTTAAATACGAATCTAAGAGACTGACTTCGGTCAGCTTGCGGCTTTGATAAGCCAATGAGGCTTCTTTACGAGTTCCTGCTTGCAGGAGGATCTAAAATACATACAAACATACACACATACAACAAAAACTACCCTCTTTATCAGTCATGCCATAAGAAATATTTTACACCACCACCTAAACAACAATTGTCAGGGATGAGCCTGGGTTAAAAAAAAAATCACGGAACTTTGCAAAAATTGTGGTATAGGCTCCAGTTTGCGTATGTTACAGTGTGTTAGGATAATAGTTTTTGTCCCCAAGGTAGAAAAGAAATCACAGATATTCAGCGAATTCACGGAAAAAGCTCATGCCTGAATTGTGAAGTGGAGAGATATCACAGAAATATTTCATCACTATAACCTTTTTGTTTCTGACCTATATGTGGCACGGTCCTCCGTGCTTTCATCGGGACCGGCTCCACCACCTGGTTGTGCGGAGACTGTTCTGTCTCTCGGTCCACATCCTGTTGCCTCCTGATGACCTGAATGGGAACCACTTTGTCTGGTTTGGTCAGCGATTCCAACTCTGGATCCGTGTCAAACTCCGAAGGCTTGGCATGCTGCAAGCGATTGAGATGAAAATTCAAGAAACTGAAAATCTGTCCTTTTTATGTTATTTCTCTTCTGCTTATTAAATACAGAGGAACTATGATATGGGAAAATACTTCAGTAAACATCCTACACTTGTTTTTACTTTGTTCATATGCAATGCATCCTTCCTGAGAACACTTGTTTTACAAGTACGTCTAAGATGCTGCGAGAAGAAATTCTGTCAAATTTATGGTAGAAAAAAAGTCCAGCGAAACCGGGGATTTTTTGGGCTACTACTCTCAAGCCAAACTGGAGATCTTTGGTCTAATCTATTTCCTCAAAACAATCTCTTTCTTACAGGAACAGTCTTGAACCATTCCTACACTCACAGCATGGATCCCATTTCTTACTTGTAAAATGTCAATGGTAGAAAAAAGTCCAGCAAAACTGGGCGTTTTTGGGCTCCTGCTCTCAAGCCAAACTAGAGATCTTTGATCTAATCTATTTCCTCCAAACGATCTCTTTCTTACAGGAACAGTCTTGAACCATTCCTACGCTCACAA